>JAHPZR010004037.1:45000-48446 GCA_019787425.1 Platygyra sinensis
TGCCAGTAGGCTAACATGTTCACCTGGATATATGTTTTTCTCCTCCGGAGAGCTAACATTTAGAGAGCTTAAAACATAGCTGGCAATTCAAACGAGCCCGAAGAGAGAAGAAACCTGGCAAAAACCAGAGGTGTCAAACTCTACAAATTTCACGCTGATTGCAGCGGAAGCCAACCTGATAGTATGAACGCTATGTTCCTCTTCCACAAAACGGGCCACAGGATTTTTGCTGGGGGTGGGGGGGGGGGGGCGCAAAAAAAATTAGCGAATATTCAAGATCCCCAGATCGTCGGGCCATAGCAAGGCAGGGGCGGATCCGGTTAGCGATAGTCCGATGTTCGACGCAAAACTTCCTAAAGCCGAGCTATTACACCGTGATAGAGAGTGGCGTTAGAGCCTGTTACCGCCATTGTTTGTCAGCTGTTCTCGCTTGAATCCAACGATGTAAGCTTCATTTATATTATGACTGGTGTTGCCGACAAAACTGGGACCTAGTTTGGGCCGGCATATTCTTGGAAAATACCATCATGGAAACCACGAATGGTGGTGGACATTGAATCTTGGACTGGCATAAAATATAGGCAACTTACCTTTTTAATGCATATATGCCGATTGACCGTCTCAAGGCGATAATAAAGTAAACCTCACGTACACGTCAAGGCACAGCACTATTAGGCCGACGGGGATGAATAAAATCCGCTGTCCTCTTCAATGTCGATTTTATCATGTCCGTATCGAAGTGCAGAGCTTTGCTATGTTGTCTTTAGTGTCTTGGCATTGTAAGCCACTTGTTTGAATTCGAAGACGCAGTCCTTGCCAACGAGTAAATCGACATACATAAAGTTTGCCGTTTTTGATTTCTGATGGGTAGCCAGTATCTCCCGCCATCGTCAATACCTAGGAACACATCAATTACAGATGTCGAACTATAGGCCGCCGTTTACGAACAGCCCATACGCAAATCAAAACCGAAGAACCCCGGGTGCGCTTTTTTCACAGATCGGTGCACAACATTAAAAGACAGGGGATTAAATCCACGAAGTATGCCTAGCGTGAAGATTAACCGACATCATTTATTTTGTTATTGGTCCGCAAAAAAATCTGCAAGCAACTATAAATTCTAATGACAAACATGAAAAAACATACCTGAATCTGTTATGTACAAAATTTGCAAGCGCCTGGTTTGTCAACTTTAGCGAGTAGCTATTTTACCATCGTTTTTACGCTGGTCCCTTCAGCCGCCCCATCTTCAAAACACGGCGACGATGCTCTTCCTGTTCTTGGTACTATTATCCGACTAGAGTTAATGGGTAAAACACACCCGAGCATAATCGAACAAATAAGCGACGCGAAAGCGAAGTGACATAACGAAAAATTCCCAGTTTTGTTGAAAATGGGCCGGCCTATTATATGACGTCAATATGGTTTATCAAAAAATGATAACGGATCCCTGCGGAGCTGGTTATATCCGCTTTTAGTTTTTATGCTTACCAAACAACTTGCTTGCCTTGAGAAGAAGCATTTTTTATTTGCTAATGTGTCGGAATCCCTATGAGCAATATATCTTTCGTTCCGAATAGCAAAAACTGCAAGTGACCAGAATGTTTTCCGTTATTTTTACGGCCCGCCATGTTTGTGTCCCTCCGAGGGACACAAATAAAGACAATGGGCGTCTCCATACACAAAGCCTACTCTAAATATTCATTTGGGTGACGACGACTTTGTCTGAAAATAGACGTCGCGAATTAAAATAATCGTCAGAGGCCTGATTCATAGTCGAGTGTTGTTTTGTGTATATCAATCATCTATCGTGTAGTCCAGGATTTTTGCCTGTATTCATTGAATGGTTTACGATTTTTGTTTTGATCATAATGAACTGGGTGAATAACCTGAGAATAGACACCATAAGAGACTCTGATTTCCTTGCTCAAAGGTTGGTTGGTGATTCTGCTGTCTAGCTATTGAAAAAAAAAAAAATAACAAACAAATGTAACTTGTGGCCTACTTTCGTGATTTCTCGTAAGCGGCATTTGATACAGTTTCAATCATGATATTCTGCTCTCTACCCTATTACATTCTTATTGAATCCGTTGGAACTCCACATGTAATAGTTTCCAAACTGGATTCATTTCTCATCTTTACATATTTGAGTGCGATTGACATAAGTATCTTTTCAACCAGTAAATGGAGTCCACCTGGATTCCATAAGAATGTAATTTAGGAGAGCAGACAATCATGATTACTGTAGTCATAATGGCTTCGAGAAATCAGAAATGGCACACAAGTAATTTGTTTGTTATCAATAGCTATGAAGCGAGAATGCACCATTCACCTTGAGCAGGAAATCGGGAGTCCTTATGTTTATTCTCAGTTTTCACCAGTCCATATGATGCAAAAAAAAATCTGTAACCATTCAATGAATACAGTTAAAAAGCCTTGATACGATAGGATGATTAGATATACCCAAACATACCTCGCTGATGAATCAGCCTCTCTGCTGATATTTTTTAATTCGCGTGAGTTTTTTTCAGAAGTGTAGTCACCCAATTAATATATTATATAGAGCTTTGTCAAGGTGGAGGAACGCCATGTTTGGATGTCCCTCGGAGGGACACAAACATGGCGGCCGTAAATATATAAATAACGGAAAACATCTTCACTAGTTTTGCCTTGTGAACGAAAGATTATTGCCTCTAGGGATCCTCACTTGAAATAAATTGCCTTCTTCTAAGGCAAAGCATTTTTTAGTACGCAAAACTAGAAGCGAGAACCAGTCCGGGATCGTTTATCGAGTTTTTTGATAACCGCATGAAGTGACGTCCATATAGATGGTGCGGCCATTTCAAAAATTGGGATTTTCAGGTATTCACTTCAGGCTTTTGGGGGGGGCTCTCGTTATTTGATTCAGATTATGCTGCTGGGTGTTTTTACCGGCATAACTCTTATTCGATAAGTAGCGCGTATAGGAGAAGGGATGAGCCTCGCGTGGTTTGAAGTATGGCGGCTGGGGGGGGAAAAAGACCAGGGCGTATAACGATGGTACAAATTCCCGAGTCTTACTGCGTAAAGTGGAAACAAGCGCTTGCAATTTTATGCATACAGGATCAGAGTATGTTTTTTCGTTTTGTCATTCGATTTGAGGGGGGGGGTTGCCTTGCAGATATTTTGGCGACAAATGCACAAAAAAATATGTCGTTTAATCATCACGCTATATGTGCTTGGGTATTGTAATCTGTTTTTTTTAGTGGTTGATGGCATCGATTCTGTGAAAAGAAGTCCCTGGTTTGTTTTTTTGATTTGCGATGTGCTGTTGCGTAACGGCGGCCATATCTACATCTGTGAGTTGGATTGGTGTTGTCCTAGGGTCTTGTGAGGGATGGCGGATGCTGTGACCCATGAAAATCAAAACTGCAAATTTATGTCGTTTTTTGGTGCATTGTAACGCC
>JAHPZR010004038.1:0-20242 GCA_019787425.1 Platygyra sinensis
TCTGACATATCTTTGGTAGCAATGATCCTTCAACGTATTCATCATCACCAAAATCCTGTCAACTTCCACATTATTGAGTTTTCTGATGAAGAAGAATCTTTATCACTCAGAAAACGCAATTTTTGCTCCTTCAAATCACATCCAATCTGTCTAATATAACTATGGCTCTAGGTCTCATTAAACTGAACTATTGAAGAACCGCAATAGGCTACATTTGCAAAAGTGAAAAGGGATTGACAAATTTAGGCGAGTAAATGAATGCAAAAGTGAAAATAAAACTTGTAACAAAGGATAAAATGTTCAAAGAAATCTCATAAGAAATGCACTTCTTTCACTGTGACACTTTCGTTTTAGAAATATTACAAAAGAGGGTTTAAAAGTTCACGCCGACTTCTGTCACAACTATCAATTCTATACCTGTTTCCCGGAAAAAGCCTCTTGTGCGATCTATATCAGATCTAAATTACAAATGATTTATACTTGTACGGAATACACTACTTACTTTTTGCCATTTCAAAATATTGTCCTTTGATTTTATCGTTGTAGAAATCCTCTGCTCTCTTCTGCCAAGGCTTCAACTGTAACGTAAACACGAAAACACGGGCATCACTAAAAGGCATTAATCTGTCAGAGAAGATTTTGTTACCTTAAGGCCAAATTCTGTTAGAAGTGTTGAGGAACTTACCTTCTTGTAAAAGTCTTTAGCCTGAAAAAAATAGTAAATGCAGTTAAGGCACAATATCGTTAAATCGAACAGTAAACTCAGCAAAAGTCAAGTCTACTTTCATTACAAGACCAGTCCGTACAATGGAGGTATTATTTAAACTCATTAAAAGTTCTGTTTTATGGCTTACATTTACCCCTCCATTCAGATTTTTCGTTCACATACTTTTCAGCCTTTTCTGTCACTTATCTCACCTTTTCGATCAAATCTTCAGAAGTTTTACTCAAGTCTTTTGTCATCCCCAGTCCTTGGCTTTGAAGTTGGTTTACTGCACCCATCCCTTCAAGTAAAGAGGAAACCATGTCTATTTTAGTGAGTTGTCGGAGATCATCCCTTCAAAAATATTACACACACAGCTCAGTTTTTTCAACTCTAAATTGCTTAAATTTTCTCTTCTTCAATTAAATCAAACGATTTTCAACAGGCCCTTTCACTCTTTCTTCCTAGAGCAATACGTGAGCGCTTGAGGTCGAGCAGTTATATAAACACATATAATCACAGGTGTCAGTCTTAGCTGTGTCACTTGGAAGTGTTTATTTATTTGAAAAGTATGAGAGGCGCACTGCTGTATTCTAGAGAGCAAACGCCTTCTCTTATCAGCATTGCAAGCTAAGAGTTACGTGTAGGAGTTATAACGAAATCAGAACGTTAGGTGGCGCCCTAACGGTTTTAGGATTATTATTATTATTATTATTATTATTATTATTATTATTATTATTATTATTATTATTATTATTATTATTATTATTATTATTATAGGATCATCATCATCGTTTGTTTCTTTCTTTCTGTTTAAGTGGCATCCCTTTGAGCTACAATCCTCGACAAAAGTCCTTGGCACGCCTGGATCAGGTAACTGGAACATGCGTTGACAAGCTATTTTGCAAACAATAACTAATGGAAGTAATGTAACACGAGCGTGGGACCTAGAAAAAATCTGAGTCCCGATAGGATTTGAACCCATGACCTTCCGAACACCGGGCGGACGCTCTATCCACTGAGCTACGAGAACTCATGGAGAGCCAGGTCATTTAACTGAGTTCTTATATTTTAGATTTTTTCTTATTTTATATTTTAGATTTTTTCTAGGTCCCACGCTCGTGTTACATTACTTTCATATATATATTTACCGAGCTGCAATTTCACCATCACTCATTTATCACTATTAATAACTAATGGCATCACTGGAATAAGGGACCCCCTTCCCCCCTGACAATGTTGGAAACGAGCAATGACAACTTCATCACGATAAACAACATTGAATTGGGGGGAGGGGGGCGAACTGATAAATTTCCTTGACAGATACTGCAAAAGTGGGCAAGCGTGCCAAGACTTTTGTCGAGGATTGTAGCTAGATATAATGCTAATTTTCGCGGCTAATCGCCGTCGCAAAGTACAGCAACGACGCAACTCAAACAAGGTCGAACCGAAAGCTTACAATGGCGCCTCTGGCAGCCGCTATACGGTCCATGTGTGACCTTGGAGCACAGCTTACAGCCAGCTGGAATCAGCTGTATGTTGGTTTTTGGTGAGGGAGGAAAACCGGAGAACCCAGAGAAAAACCCTCGAAGTAGAGAAGAGAACACAAACTCAACCCACTTAAGGCGTCGGGTCCGAGAATCGAACCCGGGCCACATTGGTGGGAGTCGAGCGCTCTCACCACTACACCATCCCTGCCTCCCTAGGCGCATTGATCACTATAAACAACAATATCTTGAACAACTGAACTTTTTTAGACAAACACAACAAAAGTAGAAGAAGACACGAATTAACAAACACCTTTTGTCGAAGTTAAACAAGTAGCAGTCCAAAGTAGCTAAAAATCCATTGACAACAGCAAATCAGCTTGAATGGCGACCTTTGCCATTCTTTACAAATTAAAAGAGTAAACGTTTTGCAGGCTTTTCTTACCTTGACCTTGTAATTGATTGACAACACCCATGCCTTGGCCTTGAATCTGATTGGCTAACCCCATTCCCTGGCCTTGCAGCTGACCAGCCAGCTGCTGCCCTTGTCCTTGAAGTTGGTTTACCATTCCCATACCCTGACCTTGAAGCTGGCCTAACTGGTTTTGCGCTTGTCCCAGCATTCCTGCACCTTGACCTTGAAGTTGATTGGCCAATTGCATGCCTTGTCCTTGAAGTTGGTTAACCATGCCCATACCTTGGCCCTGAAGCTGATTGGCCAGTTGCATGCCTTGTCCTTGAAGCCTATTGGCCATGCCCATACCTTGACCCTGCAACTGGTTAAACTGGTTTTGAAGCTGGCCTTGGTATTGATTGACCATACCCATTCCTTGACTTTGTAACTGGTTCATCTGGTTTTGATACTGGTTTAGCATTCCTGCACCTTGATTCTGAAACTGGTTAAACTGGTTTTGAAATTGGCCAGCGATGCCTGCACCTTGATTCTGAAGTTGGCCAAATTGATTTTGAAACTGGTTTTGGAATTGGTTTGCCATTCCTGCACCTTGATTCTGAAGTTGGCCAAACTGATTCTGAAACTGGTTTTGAAATTGGCTCGCCATGCCTGCTCCTTGGTTTTGAAACTGGCCCAGCATCTGTTGACCTTGACCTTGTGCGCCACCAAACATCCCCTGCGCTTGGCCAAATGCCTGCTGTCCTTGATCTGAAATCACAGAAAGGCGGCGTTTTTTTGCCTGAGTGGCTCTTTAACTTTAACTATAATAATGGCTAACCAGTAATGGTACCGACATCACAGAGGTCACGGGTTTGAATCCTGTTCAGGCCTGAAGTTTTTTCAGGCTTTAATTTCACAAATGCTTAAGTTGCGTGCATAACTGCGATGATCGATCATATCTTCATATCACTCTGAACAGTTCAAAATATATAACATTTCACATATTCACTTGTATCAAAGCCTTACTTTGAAATCCTCCAAGAGCTGCTTGACCTTGACCCACGGCTCCACCAATTGCCGCCTGTCCTTGACCAATAGCAGCTTGTCCCTGGCCAGCCAACTGTTGTCCTTGATTAATGGCTTGCTGACCTTGTTGCTGGGCTCCGCCAATAGCCTTGAGGCGAAATCAAGCACATGAACATTTACTTTGTTTTTGAAGCCTAAGTAACTTGTAGGTGAACGTTTGGTCATTATGTAAGCGATATTGGATATAATATCGCTTTCAATATTGGTTTCGATACACTATCGTACTCCCATAACTAACACCAGCAGACATGTGTGATGTCAAGCATACCTAGGACTGAATAGGCCTAATAAAGAACGAAATATTTTCTATGGCGAAACAACACATCAGGATTCAAACTGACTTCTTTTCCTTAAAAGAAATAATTATCATAGAGTCCTGAGAGAGACCGATGTTGTTCAATTTTCCTTAAATTATTAGAAATTTAGCTTCAACTGAATACTCCATTTAAAAGGTTCAAATTGTATTTGAGGACGTATGCACGCGTCCCCCGTTGGCCAGATGCATTCTTTAGGACGTATGTAATTTTATAAGCCTTGGAAAACAAGAAGTTCTAATCTCATGTTTATTTACCTGTTGACCTTGATTAACCAGCTGTTTGCCTGCTTTTTGAGCCTCTAAGGTGGCGTTCCTTAATCGTTCCTGTTGTTCGAATATTCGCTTTCTGTACTCTAGCATACGAACATAGTTGACGTAACTCAAGACAACTTGGGGGCTAAAGTTTACCATTGATGGGTCTGCAAGACGAAAATACAAAGGTACGGTCCAATAAAAGAAAATGCAAATATTTATAAGTTCTAAAGAAACTGTGGTGCTGCGTCGGTGGGGACTATAACAAGATAATTTGGTTTCATCAACCGGGTTGATAATGTGAATTGGCCACCGTAAAGAGATTCTGAAGCTGACGTTTCGAGCATTTGCTCCGGTGAGGGGCTAACGCTTGAACCGTCCGCGCTTCCGAATCTCTTTACAGTGGCTAATTTACATTATCAACCCGGTTGATAAAACCAAATTATTTATAAGTTTACGCGATGGAAGAAACTTAGCATGGGTTAACCGTCCCGGGAGACTGAAATTTGTTATTTAGGTTAAGTTATTACGGTCGAGTTATGTTTTATTAATTAACTCACCCATTCCATAAGGCACCACTTCACACAATGATAAAGCTTTCCCGATCTCAGGTACCCGGATATTGATGTATTGTCCAGTGATGTTGCAGCTGATGGTTTTGATATCACCAGGTCTTACACTGTGTTTATCTCCACATTTGTCATTGTCATTGCCTTCATTCTCCGTACTGTTTCCAATCCTTATTTCAAAGTCTTTTAACTCAGTACCATTTCGAGGAGCAGCCAGGTAAAGCTCTCTAATGGCAGTGACATATCCCAGGTCTAAGCGCCACCATGGATTGTCTTCGGTCTGGGTCAGAGAACAAGATTCTAGCACAAAAATAAACACAATGGGAAATTTGTGTTGATCGTCATGAAGTACTGACTATTCATTAGTAGTACCTAGAAGGAGTTATGCGAGGTACATCTAAAATGGCTACAGGTAAGCAGGCAACGTTTGTGTCGGTTAGAAAGCTACTACTTGATTTCCTTCCTCCCATCGCCGCCCAGTCTCTGTTAACAGCATTTTGTCAGGTTTCTCCAAACTTTCGATCAGAGAGACCCATTACTAAACCTTGGCAGAGAGAAGCAGGGAAAGAGGACTACACCAGCCAGGTTTTAACTAGATTCATCTTCAAACCTGAAGCCCAACCCCAGTAACCATTAACTACGGAAATCAGTGCCTTCCATGAATGTCAATGGTGAAGATAAAAGTTAAGTAGAGAAGCAGTAAAATATCCTCTTGGATGAAAAAGCTTCAGTGTACATTGCTGAATTTAACTTCTCACCACTACTAAAGTTTCCATCAATCGCTCTGGAGGCTACCTGTCCGTTCACAGTGCTTGATTGTTCAGCGGTCGTATTCGTCGCTAGATTAACTGAAAATGAAAAAAATATCAGATCCAAATGTCTTAACTGAAGCAAAATGAGTTATTTAGGTCGACGTACTGCTTCTATAATCAGAACATATCTTGATGTATAATAGTGTTTCGACGATACGGAATTCCACAACTATTGCACATTAAAAAACGAAAATGCAGTGACGTAACGTACTGTTTGTAGTCCGAACTCTACGACTCCTGAACGACAAAATTCTGTACATGGGGTTCAGTAGTAAGTAAAGCCTGCATTCGGGCCAAATGGCCCATTAGGCCGGAGCTTATCGCGGTTTCTGTAGCATGAAGTGACTGGGAGTATTTCTACTCCCCCTGGATGGGATGCTAGTCCATCGCAGGGTTACCCCCAGCATTAAATTCGCCGGTACCCATTTATACACCTGGGTGGAGAGAGGCACCGTGAGAGTAAAGTGTCTTGCCTAAGAACACAACACAATGTCCCGGCCAGGGTTCGAACCCGGAGCGTTCCCTCCGGAGTCGAGCGCGCTAACCATGAGGCCACTGCGCCTCCCACACATGGGGTTCAGAGCCACCTTAAATTTTCGAAAATTTAAGGTGGCTCTAAACCCCATGTACAGAATTTTTTTAAACTTTGCCAAAAGTTGCATCTTATCCTGCTTATCAAAATTCTACAATAAGAAAAAATTTCACCGTGCCTTTTTTGAAATATAAGCGCTTAAAGCTAAATTAAGGGTGTTTTAAGCAGGTCATAGTGTTCCTATGATAACCTATTGTGTCACGAAGATAACACCAACGTGTTCACCAGTGATTGGGCAGTTTTTTTGATACCATGATTGTAGCATCAATTGATAAAGAGTGGTAATTATGAGCCATCAAAATGTGTGTCTTGGAAAGTGCTGGAAACAATTTTGAGCCACCTTAAGAAACACATTCTCGATCAGAACCGCCAGATAGTTTTGAACATCATGTCATCTAGTCATGTCATGTGTACAAGACGGTAGCATGGTCACAGGTTTACTGTGTCGAGTCTTGCGTTTGAAACCATGAAATACAAAAAGTGAGCTGTACTGATTCAATAAAAAAAAGAAACGTCCTCAAAAGCAGCTTAGGGCGAATTTGAGAAACTTCAATACAATCTTTTAAGGTATTTTACACTATTTAGCGACGTGTTTATGATTTGTTTAAATTAACTAGCGTAAACTAACTTAGCGTGATTTTTAGTTAAACAGTGTATTTAAAAATAAAACAATTAATTACTAGAAGCATATTTATGGGATCCAGATGGTGAAGGACGAAATAAGTGTTGCCTACCTACTGGCGGACGCCTAATGCCTAGTTAGATGCGATTCACTTAGCCGTGCTCATTCTCAATATATAGCAAAAGCCAAATCTAATCATTGTCTTAGGGCTTATTGTTTTAATTAACTCCTACCTTGCCAAAACGCACAACCAATCAGTTCAGCGCGCATACACAACTTGTATCCGCGAAAGGTTTGGGGAACAATTCTGACGTATCTAGCGGCCACTCGGTACTGGAAGTAATTGGCGAACTGGAAATAATAACCTTTGAAGACCTGGTGGTGGAAAAAATGTCAACAATCAATGAGAAATTCAATTTTTGGAATTACTGATGTTTGCTTTTGAAGCTCCCTCGACATGTAGTCTTTTAGTCTTCTCAGATTTTTTTGATTCTTTAATAACACAGTCTTGAAATTTCTTCAGGGAATATAATGCAGAAACAATGCCGCTGAATGATAGGAACTATAGACTGTCTTAACAACTTATCTAACTACGTCATAAAACTACTTCTCGCCAAGTGGCGTGTCCACATAAGGTTGGCCGGTAACCTCTGTATGTTGCAGACATACAGAGGTTACCGTTAAGCAAATCAGTCGAATTTATTATTTAAGTTATTTAAGTCTTAAGGCTGCCTTGTCATTCAGAATTATAGCGAGATCAATAGCAACAATCTTTCACTATTGTATCTCGTTGCGAACAAAAACGTATATTACCCTCTCTTTGCCATTCTCCTTGTAGATATCCCACCGCTGACCATCAATACTGTAACTCACACGATACTGATCTACAAAGTCTGGTGTGTGGAGGGCGCCTTGTGTTACAACACCACTGATCAGCATAATGATACCTTAAAAGATATTGCAGGATTTTTAGAAAAATTGAAAATGGTAAATTACATTTAAAAGCAGAATAGGGATAGATTTTGAAAACTGTATGCAAACTGGCTCTGTAACCCTGCATGCCTAAAATCATATCACCTTGAAATTTAAGTGAACAAGCTTTTCAGTCAATCGAGAAAACTTGTTTCGCACCCATGGGGGGGGGGGGGGGGCGGGGGCGGCTCCCATATATAAGGCTATATGGGTATGTGCCGCTGTGAAAGGTGTAGTTTCATACAGTTTACTCTTTTATAGGGTTTAGAAATCAAACTGTTTTGGTCTAGAATAGGGTATAATGTATCGGAAAAGTGGCAAGTATTTAAATAATTTAGTCTAAAATGCAGTTCTATATATAGCGTTCTATGATAGAAAGTGACGGATATTGGTTTAGAGTATTGGCGTATTTTAGACTACGTTAGTGATAGCTAGATATAGCCAGGGTGATAGCTAGTCTGTGATAGGGAAGGGGTATGGCGTCTAGTCTAGAATAGGGCTGCAAAATCAAGTATAGGGTAATGGTTTCAGTATCCCAACGGCACACCCGTCTCTAAAGATTTCCAAACTACCCTCTAATAGTAAACTATTAACAAAGGATCGTATGTATTTGAGATCAGCTGAGGGAACATAAGTGATTAGTATATAATATCCTATTACATACGAAGATCAATCTGAAGGTAATGTGGTCCCCGATGCTTTCTCTTTATGCACCAGGATCCATACGGGTTATTCAGCCGACCCATGTGGGGCTTCAGATGGAGACTGCTATGAGCTGAAGAGGCCGTGATTTGATTATCCCAGATGCTGAATCGATTGGACATGCCCAGTTGATAGATGCAGACTGAAAATAATACAAATTGAAAATTCAAACCAGTGAACCCTGAAAGGGATACAGGCGATACTAGCTTTGGGCAACCTGCGTCAGCGACTAAAAGCGATGTGTTGTTCCCAAGCTAGAAAACTCACAACTCAATCAAGTCACTGTCAAGCAAGTTACAACCGCTTAAAATAATTCGCGCAGCGTTTCCCCGGTCAAAACCGCTGTAGAACCTGTTCATTGTATGATTATAAGACCCAATAAATTTATGAAAGTGAAGTCTTTGGAGTGCATTTCATTACATTGCCTTGAGGTAATCCAAAACTACTAGCTTGGTCTACCGCACTATATGGCTGGTTTGAAAATACGTGCAAACTCTACTTAACCAATGAGAGGCAAAACCAACGCCAGTAGCGAGATTGGTACACGTTTTTTGTGTTACGCACAGGGTACATGTATCAGCTGCTTCGAGCTCTTTTTGGTTCATTGTGTTGTTGTGTTTGTTATAAGTGGTGACTATGATCGCTTGGTCTCAGTTTTACAACATTTTATATCAACATTTTATATCGATAAGAGTGGTTTTAATTGAGTGTCGAGGCCTAATTGATTTTGCATTACTACGTTAAGCGACTGGCTTACAAAACTCGCGCCACTTTTTCATCAAATCAAAAGTAAAACCGAAACCAATTTTGCCCTTTTTGCACTCGTTTTCCCGCCATTCGCGTCAACTAAGTTTTGATTGGTTCATTGATTTTGTGTGCTTTTGATTGGCTAGAGTGATTACTTCAGTTTTGTGACTACAGACAAGGTGAAAAGTTCTTGATTCTTACAACTTACTGGGAAATCGAACGTTTTGTACCGCCAAGACCAGGAGCTGGTCTCTCTTCTTCAGCTTTCGAATCATTCTTTACAGCCTCATCCTCCCTCTTCACTACAAGGTAATAGAAATGATATAAATATCGCATAGATTCATGTATTTTTTAAATTTTTAATGAAAACCTCACGTATACAGCAACGTAATTAGAAGAAACCTTAACATGTGAACAAGCACATATGAAAAATATATATATTTATATTTAACAAATAAAGAAGCCTAAGCCGTGTATTACACTGTGATAAAACACGATGGTCGAGAACACGAGGGAAATGTAGAAAACAAGAGCCGCAGGCGAGTGTTTTCTACATTTCTCGAGTGTTCTCAAATGACCGGAGTGTTTTATCACAGTGTAAATCACGGCTTAGGCTTCTTCATTTGCTTTAAAATATAGATTTTACAAGCGCAAAACAATAAAACACACTTTTTCTGTTTATACACTGATAAAACATGGGTTTTTGACCAATCAAAGCGCGCGGAGGGTCCTATCTATATTTTAAATAAAAATATATATGTATATATACTTTTTTAAGAAGTGTTTAATAAAAAATAATTCCAAGGTGTAATTTGCTGAAAGATGATATTGTATCCGATTCTCTTTAATGCTGGGCTGTTAGAATAAGGCGGTTTTAATACTATTAATTTCCTATGTTACAGTACAAATAAGTTAAATGAATGGCATCGTGTAAAAGTTCTGGCTTGGGCGAACGTTTCGTTGACAGACACATTAATGAGCATAGTAATGAAGTAGGGATTTCTCAGAGTGTAACAGGAACCTAGAGAGAGAGAGACGCAATCCTACAAGTCGTTATCTTGAAACTGTTTTTACTTAATATTTTTGATATAAGTGGAGTTTGCAAAGACCCACTCATAAAAAAGATCATTCACAGCTAATGGTAAAATGAGGTTCTATGGTATGTCCCATGCAGGTAGTCGTCAATGTTATAGCGCTACTGTCCATGCAGAACTCATGCTTTTAGTTTTTTCGGTAATAAACTAGTTGATGTGGAAAGGGAAACCACTGCTGGTACATATCACTAAGAAGCATCGATGGAGTTATATCAGATTCGGCTCTGTCATAGAAATGACAACAACTTCTTTTACCCGACCCATTCAAAAGAAGTGTACAGCTTATAAGCGACCTGTAGAATTTTACCCATATCCATAAGAAGTCTGTTGTGCAAGAGTATAGTTTCTTGTTCACGCAACGCTTCATCGTTAATTTGCGTCTTGAATATGCATATGCAATCAATGACAGACACACCCAAAGTGGTTACACACTCATTGATATGATGTTCGACAGATTTTTAAACAAAAAAAACATTCCACGCTCACCCCGCATATTCTCTTCGCGTTTGGTTCTCTTCGTCAATTTGATTTGAGAAATAACCGTCAGAGTTCGTAAGAAGTGTAAGCATTGAAACACGAATCGACTTGTTCAATTGGTTGGAAAATCTGAATAATAAAGTAGTTCTTCGTAAACAGACATCTTCCCCATAAGAGGTTTGTGTTAACTTGTTTACATTACATAAATACTAACAAACCTCTGACCTTGTTTGAGAGATACGCTGAAACTGGAAAGGCACCGATTCTTTTTGGTATTAGAAAAAAACCTTAAAATACTCTGGGACTAAAAATACTCTCCGTGGCCTATTTTATACGTACGCTACATCCCCAAAAGCGTTTTCGTTTTCGGTCCTTTGCATCATTGTGTATAGATTTAGGCCCGTTTCTACGGCTTATAGATGAAATTAGATCGAACAAAAAAACAACAACACCGTTTTATGCAAGATGGAGTTTAGTATGTCAGCTCTTCATTTTTCCTGAAAACTATATTTGTGATTATTTACTCCTGGGTTGTTGGGTCTGTGAAATTCTTCAGTGTTAATGTTATTCTGTTTTTCAAGATAATCTCTTATCTACAGGTACCTGCATTTGCGAGTCAATCAGCTTTCTGTATTTACATATTACATCGGTCGCTCCACTATACTATATAAGTTTGTTAGCCGTTAAATAATTTATTGCGTACCAGCCAAGAAATCTAAAGCCGCTTTTGCGCGTCCTGAAGCTGGAAACTGCAAAGTTCCCGCAGATAGGTTTAGAGTTTCTTCATCGGAATATGAAGGGATTTACAATCACACTGCTAGTAGTGGCGACTTTTTCTTTTTCAGTAGGTCTTCCTGCGAGAAATCCGGCTGCCAAAATGCTGACGCGAGGTAAGAAACCATTTCTCATATATTCTGCATTTTTGAGCTTTGTGCCTCAAATCTTCTTTTTAAATTTAAAGCCGGGAACAGTAATTATATTATGTATGATATTACTTAGATCCTTTTGGTAACTTAGCGTCTAAAGTTGTGTCATAAGGTATACACTTTTAGCTTCTGAACACATTTACATCATCGATCTGAGAACGATTTGGTTTGCTAGCTCATCTCAACTGCTTTCAAATGAAACCTGCATATTTAAAAGTATAGCTATCGATTCCCGTTTCCGAACAGTAGCATTTCGAAACTTAAACTCGCTTACACTCCGAAAGATCTGACGGTTTTTTGTTCTCGCTTTTTTTATTGTTTTTTTTGTTTAAAAATCTGTCGAACATCATATCAATGAGTGTGTAACCACTTTGGGTGTGTCTGTCATTGATTGCATATGCATATTCAAGACGCAAATTAACGATGAAGCGTTGCGTGAACAAGAAACTATACTCTTGCACAACAGACTTCTTATGGATATGGGTAAAATTCTACAGGTCGCTTATAAGCTGTACACTTCTTTTGAATGGGTCGGGTAAAAGAAGTTGTTGTCATTTCTATGACAGAGCCGAATCTGATATAACTCCATCGATGCTTCTTAGTGATATGTACCAGCAGTGGTTTCCCTTTCCACATCAACTAGTTTATTACCGAAAAAACTAAAAGCATGAGTTCTGCATGGACAGTAGCGCTATAACATTGACGACTACCTGCATGGGACATACCATAGAACCTCATTTTACCATTAGCTGTGAATGATCTTTTTTATGAGTGGGTCTTTGCAAACTCCACTTATATCAAAAATATTAAGTAAAAAACAGTTTCAAGATAACGACTTGTAGGATTGCGTCTCTCTCTCTCTAGGTTCCTGTTACACTCTGAGAAATCCCTACTTCATTACTATGCTCATTAATGTGTCTGTCAACGAAACGTTCGCCCAAGCCAGAACTTTTACACGATGCCATTCATTTAACTTATTTGTACTGTAACATAGGAAATTAATAGTATTAAAACCGCCTTATTCTAACAGCCCAGCATTAAAGAGAATCGGATACAATATCATCTTTCAGCAAATTACACCTTGGAATTATTTTTTATTAAACACTTCTTAAAAAAGTATATATACATATATATTTTTATTTAAAATATAGATAGGACCCTCCGCGCGCTTTGATTGGTCAAAAACCCATGTTTTATCAGTGTATAAACAGAAAAAGTGTGTTTTATTGTTTTGCGCTTGTAAAATCTATATTTTAAAGCAAATGAAGAAGCCTAAGCCGTGATTTACACTGTGATAAAACACTCCGGTCATTTGAGAACACTCGAGAAATGTAGAAAACACTCGCCTGCGGCTCTTGTTTTCTACATTTCCCTCGTGTTCTCGACCATCGTGTTTTATCACAGTGTAATACACGGCTTAGGCTTCTTTATTTGTTAAATATAAATATATATATTTTTCATATGTGCTTGTTCACATGTTAAGGTTTCTTCTAATTACGTTGCTGTATACGTGAGGTTTTCATTAAAAATTTAAAAAATACATGAATCTATGCGATATTTATATCATTTCTATTACCTTGTAGTGAAGAGGGAGGATGAGGCTGTAAAGAATGATTCGAAAGCTGAAGAAGAGAGACCAGCTCCTGGTCTTGGCGGTACAAACGTTCGATTTCCCAGTAAGTTTGTAAGATCAAGAACTTTTCACCTTGTCTGTAGTCACAAACTGAAGTAATCACTCTAGCCAATCAAAAGCACACAAAATCAATGAACCAATCAAAACTTAGTTGACGCGAATGGCGGGAAAACGAGTGCAAAAAGGGCAAAATTGGTTTCGGTTTTTACTTTTGATTTGATGAAAAAGTGGCGCGAGTTTTGTAAGCCAGTCGCTTAACGTAGTAATGCAAAATCAATTAGGCCTCGACACTCAATTAAAACCACTCTTATCGATATAAAATGTTGATATAAAATGTTGTAAAACTGAGACCAAAGCGATCATAGTCACCACTTATAACAAACACAACAACACAATGAACCAAAAAGAGCTCGAAGCAGCTGATACATGTACCCTGTGCGTAACACAAAAAAACGTGTACCAATCTCGCTACTGGCGTTGGTTTTGCCTCTCATTGGTTAAGTAGAGTTTGCACGTATTTTCAAACCAGCCATATAGTGCGGTAGACCAAGCTAGTAGTTTTGGATTACCTCAAGGCAATGTAATGAAATGCACTCCAAAGACTTCACTTTCATAAATTTATTGGGTCTTATAATCATACAATGAACAGGTTCTACAGCGGTTTTGACCGGGGAAACGCTGCGCGAATTATTTTAAGCGGTTGTAACTTGCTTGACAGTGACTTGATTGAGTTGTGAGTTTTCTAGCTTGGGAACAACACATCGCTTTTAGTCGCTGACGCAGGTTGCCCAAAGCTAGTATCGCCTGTATCCCTTTCAGGGTTCACTGGTTTGAATTTTCAATTTGTATTATTTTCAGTCTGCATCTATCAACTGGGCATGTCCAATCGATTCAGCATCTGGGATAATCAAATCACGGCCTCTTCAGCTCATAGCAGTCTCCATCTGAAGCCCCACATGGGTCGGCTGAATAACCCGTATGGATCCTGGTGCATAAAGAGAAAGCATCGGGGACCACATTACCTTCAGATTGATCTTCGTATGTAATAGGATATTATATACTAATCACTTATGTTCCCTCAGCTGATCTCAAATACATACGATCCTTTGTTAATAGTTTACTATTAGAGGGTAGTTTGGAAATCTTTAGAGACGGGTGTGCCGTTGGGATACTGAAACCATTACCCTATACTTGATTTTGCAGCCCTATTCTAGACTAGACGCCATACCCCTTCCCTATCACAGACTAGCTATCACCCTGGCTATATCTAGCTATCACTAACGTAGTCTAAAATACGCCAATACTCTAAACCAATATCCGTCACTTTCTATCATAGAACGCTATATATAGAACTGCATTTTAGACTAAATTATTTAAATACTTGCCACTTTTCCGATACATTATACCCTATTCTAGACCAAAACAGTTTGATTTCTAAACCCTATAAAAGAGTAAACTGTATGAAAACTACACCTTTCACAGCGGCACATACCCATATAGCTTATATATGGGAGGCCGCCCCCGCCCCCCCCCCCCCCCATGGGTGCGAAACAAGTTTTCTCGATTGACTGAAAAGCTTGTTCACTTAAATTTCAAGGTGATATGATTTTAGGCATGCAGGGTTACAGAGCCAGTTTGCATACAGTTTTCAAAATCTATCCCTATTCTGCTTTTTAAATGTAATTTACCATTTTCAATTTTTCTAAAAATCCTGCAATATCTTTTAAGGTATCATTATGCTGATCAGTGGTGTTGTAACACAAGGCGCCCTCCACACACCAGACTTTGTAGATCAGTATCGTGTGAGTTACAGTATTGATGGTCAGCGGTGGGATATCTACAAGGAGAATGGCAAAGAGAGGGTAATATACGTTTTTGTTCGCAACGAGATACAATAGTGAAAGATTGTTGCTATTGATCTCGCTATAATTCTGAATGACAAGGCAGCCTTAAGACTTAAATAACTTAAATAATAAATTCGACTGATTTGCTTAACGGTAACCTCTGTATGTCTGCAACATACAGAGGTTACCGGCCAACCTTATGTGGACACGCCACTTGGCGAGAAGTAGTTTTATGACGTAGTTAGATAAGTTGTTAAGACAGTCTATAGTTCCTATCATTCAGCGGCATTGTTTCTGCATTATATTCCTGAAGAAATTTCAAGACTGTGTTATTAAAGAATCAAAAAAATCTGAGAAGACTAAAAGACTACATGTCGAGGGAGCTTCAAAAGCAAACATCAGTAATTCCAAAAATTGAATTTCTCATTGATTGTTGACATTTTTTCCACCACCAGGTCTTCAAAGGTTATTATTTCCAGTTCGCCAATTACTTCCAGTACCGAGTGGCCGCTAGATACGTCAGAATTGTTCCCCAAACCTTTCGCGGATACAAGTTGTGTATGCGCGCTGAACTGATTGGTTGTGCGTTTTGGCAAGGTAGGAGTTAATTAAAACAATAAGCCCTAAGACAATGATTAGATTTGGCTTTTGCTATATATTGAGAATGAGCACGGCTAAGTGAATCGCATCTAACTAGGCATTAGGCGTCCGCCAGTAGGTAGGCAACACTTATTTCGTCCTTCACCATCTTGGATCCCATAAATATGCTTCTAGTAATTAATTGTTTTATTTTTAAATACACTGTTTAACTAAAAATCACGCTAAGTTAGTTTACGCTAGTTAATTTAAACAAATCATAAACACGTCGCTAAATAGTGTAAAATACCTTAAAAGATTGTATTGAAGTTTCTCAAATTCGCCCTAAGCTGCTTTTGAGGACGTTTCTTTTTTTTATTGAATCAGTACAGCTCACTTTTTGTATTTCATGGTTTCAAACGCAAGACTCGACACAGTAAACCTGTGACCATGCTACCGTCTTGTACACATGACATGACTAGATGACATGATGTTCAAAACTATCTGGCGGTTCTGATCGAGAATGTGTTTCTTAAGGTGGCTCAAAATTGTTTCCAGCACTTTCCAAGACACACATTTTGATGGCTCATAATTACCACTCTTTATCAATTGATGCTACAATCATGGTATCAAAAAAACTGCCCAATCACTGGTGAACACGTTGGTGTTATCTTCGTGACACAATAGGTTATCATAGGAACACTATGACCTGCTTAAAACCACCGCTTAATTGTTAAGCTTGAGGGGGGAGCGCTTAATATTTCAAAAAAGGAACAGGGGCGGTTGAAATTTTTTGCCTTGATTGTAGAGTTATTTTTGATGAGGTTCAGGATAGGCGATGGCAATTCTTTTTTTTCACTTTTGGCAAAGTTTTAAAAAATTCTAGTACATGGGGCTTTAGAGCCATCCTATTGTTAATTTTCGATAAAAATAATTTAAGGTGGCTCTGAACCCCCTGTGGTGGGTAGGACGCCATGTGGCTCTCGATGGGTATAGCGCGCTCGACTCCCGGCGGGAACGCTGCCGGTGTTGCGAACGCTTGGCTGGCCCGGGATCATTGTGTTGTGTTCTTAGGTGGCAAGACATCTTGTACCTTCTCACAGGTGGCCTCTCTCGTCACGCGCAGTGTGTATCAAATTGGTACTCTGGCGAATTTTAATGGCTGGGGGTTAAGCCGCTGGGCGATGGACTAGGCAGTCCTGTCATGCCTCGTGGTCGAGGGGAGTAGAAACTACTCTGCCGGTCCACATCTTCATGGGGCTGGAAAAAAAAAGAATACGAGCATGAAGACCGGCGGCAGTAAGCTCCGTCGCGCTAATGGGCCATATTGGGTCCCGAATGGTCAGGCTTTTACTTAGCTAACTGAAGGCCGCCATGTAGCAACGAATTTTGTCACTGTTCGAGGTAGTCGTAGAGTTCGGTACTGTACTAAACAGTAGCAGCTAGCGCTCACTTGGGGGGAATTTTCGTTTTTTTTATTGCTCGGGCAATTAGTTGTGGGATATGTCGCAGTAATCGTCGAACCCTAATTTTATACATCAAGATATGATGTCTGATTATAGAGAGCGGCAGTACGTCGACCTAAATAACTCATTTTTGGGCCGGTCAGTTGACGTACAATTTGAGATCTGTATTATTTTTGTTGCTATTATTCATTAGATCTAGCGATCGTGACCCAAGCGGCGACTCCCACGCAATCCGGGCTGACCAATCAAGCACTGTGACAGCGGTACAGGTTAGCCTCCAGTATGCGATTTGAATGGATCAACTTTAGTAGTGGTGAGTTTATAAGTTTAATGTCAGGGGCTAATGTACCTACGAAGCTTTTGGAGCATCGCAAGAAGGTATTTTTCACTGCTTCTGCTACGTACTTTTACTCTTCAGGCCATTTGACATTCATAGGAATGGCACTTGATGTCGCGTAGTTATCATGGTTTTACTGGGGTTTGGGGGCTTGTCAGGTTTGAAGAAGATGAATTCTAGTTAAAACCTGGGCTTGTGTGTTAGTCGGCGTCTTTTCCCCTGCTTCTCACTCTGCCAAGAGTTTAGTAATGGGGGTCCTGCTCTGATCGAATTAGTTTTGGAGAAGAGCTGCTTCTGACTAAATGATGCTGTTAAGCTATAGCAGAGGCTCGGGGGCGTGGCGTGATGGGAGGAAGTAAATCTAGTAGTTGTGCTTCTCTAACTCGACAGCAGACGTATCGCGCTTTTGGCTTAGCCGTAAGTAGCCATTTGTTTAGATGTACGCTGTGCCTGGCGCTATAAGCTCCTTCTAGGTACTACTTAATGAGAACTGGAGTTGTCTACTACTTCATGAGCGATCCAACATCACATTTCTCTCTATGTGTGTTTAGTTATTTGTGGGCTTATAGAATCTTGTTCTCCTTTGACAGAACAGGAACTGACGCGGGGCAGACGCGAAGACTATCCTATGGTGGCAGCTTTGGTACCTGTGGATATGTCACTGTGCCCATTTTAAGAGAGGGGAGCTTTTACCTGGCTGCTCCTGCCGATAATTGGTATCTTGAGTTAATAAGACTTTGAAGATAGAGGTTGGATAAACAGTTTATCGTGAGTAATATGAAGGGGCTATATGACAATGAAAAATGGGACAAATGTGGAGATAGAAGCTCCGTGTTAAGACCTGGTATGATATCAAAAGCGTGCCCATCAGCTGCAACGATCACGTGGAGTCTAAGTACATGGCATATCGTCGGGTGACGCTGAGGTATTCGGGAAAGCTTTATCTATTGTGGGACAAGTGGTGGGGCCTTTTATTGGAATAGGGTGAGTTAATTATATAGAACTATGACTCGACCGTAATAACATTAATCCATAAACTATACAACTTTCGAGTCTCGCGGGACGGTTTAACCCTTGCATAAGTATTTCGGTCGCATCGGCGTAAACATTTATAGAATAGATTGGTGTGGGTGGGGGGAGGGTTAGTGCACCCGGGTTGATAGATGTTAAACTTATGCTCACCTGTTAAAGAGATCCGGAAGCGGGGCGGTACGGTTCAAGCGTTGGCCCTCGGGAGGGGGAGGGGGGCCATCTATCCAGGAGGTAACAAATGCTCCGAAACGTCATGCTTCCAGAAATCTCCTTTAGCAGGGTGGCCAATTTCACATTACATCCACCCTCGGGGGGGGGGGTTTGATGAATAGCCAAGATTACCTTGTTATTAGTCCGGCAGCACCGCGCTCGCAGGCACCACCAGACTTATTTCTTTAGAAGCTTATAACTGTTTGGCACTGTTCTTTTATTGGAGTCCGTACCTTTGTGATTTTCGTCTGGCAGACCCATCAATGTAACTATTCATGTAGCCGCTACCAAGTTGTCTTGAGTTCCGTCAACTATGTTCGTATGGGGCTTAGTTAGTACCATGAAGCCGAATATTCGAAGTCAAGCAAGGACGATTACGGTACTGCGCACCTTACGTGTAGGCTGTCATATAAAGGCAGGGCACACACAGGGCTGGTGTAATGCAAGGTCATACCAGGGTAAATTAAGCATGAGCTTAGAACTTGCTTGTTTTCCAAAGGTCTGGTATTAAATTACATACTTATCGTCCTAGTGAAAGGAATGCATCTGGTTCCGTAACAGGGGGACCGCGTGGCATACGCTCTGCTCAGATAGCAATTTGATAAGCCGCATTTTTAAATGGATGTATTCAGTTGAAAGGCTAAATTTTCTAATTATTATTATAAGAGATAAATTGAACAACATCGGGTCGCTGCTCATGGACTGCCTATGATGAATTATTTCTTTTTGATAGTGAATAAGAAGATGCGCAGTTTGATTCTGATTGTGGTTGTTTCGGCCATAGATAGATATTTCGTTCTTTATTAGCCTATTGCGAGCTCCTATTAGGGTATGCTTGGACATCGACACATGTCTGCTGGTGGTTAAAGTGTATGGGAGTACGGCTGAGTGTATACAGAAACCACTATTGGGAAAGTGGGCGATGATTAATATGGCGCAACCCATATCGCTTACATAAATGACCAAGACGTTCATCACCTAAGCAGAGTTAGCTTAGTGGCTTCTAAAAAGCAATAGTACCGTTCAGGGTGGCTTGATTCGCCTCAAGCTATTGCGGAGCCCAGCACAGGTCAGCAAGCCATTAATCGACAAGTTGGCCTGGCCAGGGACAGCTGCTATTGGTCAATGACAGGCGGCATATTGGTGGAGACGTTGTCAAGGTCAAGCGCGTCTTGAGGATTTCAAAGTACGGCTTTGTACAAGTGAATATGGTGAACTTGTTATATATTTTTGACATGTCAGAAGTGGATATGAAGATATGACTCGATCATCGCAGGAGTTATGCACTCAACTTAAGCATATTTTGTGAAATTAAAGCCGAAAAAAATGCAGCCTGAACAGGTGCAAACCTTGACCTTCTGTGATGTCGGTCCATTACCTGTTAGCCATTATT
>JAHPZR010004039.1:0-25000 GCA_019787425.1 Platygyra sinensis
TGGCACTACTGACATCGTGATGGATGATAGGTATGGGCTGCTGGTGCAGGTAATTCAGCCCCAGAGCTACATCTCGAGAAATAACAGGGACTTCGTTAGCAGTTATCGGCCTCACGTCTTCATGATTATTTAGTTTATCCCTCAAACTGCAATCAAGAATTTCTGTAACCAGCAGTGGCCTTTCATCAGTTGTTGCTCCAATAAACTGCAACAGACAAGGATGGCGGCATCTTGAGGCCATGCCAACTTCTCGCTCAAATACACGCCTGATATAATCGGTCGTAATCAGAGCTTCATGCATGTGCTTCACAGCGACATCACATCCATGAAATTTCCCCCAGTAAACAACTCCCCACGCGCCACGTCCCAGTTCATGTTCCAAGATCTGAATGTCATTCCGACTAATGACCCACTCACGCCGTTGTGTTTCATTCAATTGCTCTCTTTGTTGTTGTTGTTGTTGTTGTTGTTGTTGTTGTTGTGCTCTGGATAATTCTTCCTGTCTTTGAAGTTCACTAAATTGTTCTCTCACTGTTCTTAATTCTTCTTCTCTTCCTGTTAACTCCCTTTGCAAGTCCGTGATAAGTTGTTCCCTCTCGTTCATTAGTTCTTCTTGTCCTCTGAATACACTCAGTTGTTCTCTCATCTGGTTCATTTCTCCTTCTCGTGTTCTCAATTGGTTCTGTTGTGCAGTGACTTGCTTTTGTTGCTCTCTTAGTTGTTCCCGTTGTCCTCGACACTCATGTAACTGTTCATTCATTGTTGCAATTTCTTGCTCTTTCCCTCTCAACTGACTCCGCAGTTGAGAGGGAAAGAGCAAGAAATTGCAACAATGAATGAACAGTTACATGAGTGTCGAGGACAACGGGAACAACTAAGAGAGCAACAAAAGCAAGTCACTGCACAACAGAACCAATTGAGAACACGAGAAGGAGAAATGAACCAGATGAGAGAACAACTGAGTGTATTCAGAGGACAAGAAGAACTAATGAACGAGAGGGAACAACTTATCACGGACTTGCAAAGGGAGTTAACAGGAAGAGAAGAAGAATTAAGAACAGTGAGAGAACAATTTAGTGAACTTCAAAGACAGGAAGAATTATCCAGAGCACAACAACAACAACAACAACAACAACAACAACAACAAAGAGAGCAATTGAATGAAACACAACGGCGTGAGTGGGTCATTAGTCGGAATGACATTCAGATCTTGGAACATGAACTGGGACGTGGCGCGTGGGGAGTTGTTTACTGGGGGAAATTTCATGGATGTGATGTCGCTGTGAAGCACATGCATGAAGCTCTGATTACGACCGATTATATCAGGCGTGTATTTGAGCGAGAAGTTGGCATGGCCTCAAGATGCCGCCATCCTTGTCTGTTGCAGTTTATTGGAGCAACAACTGATGAAAGGCCACTGCTGGTTACAGAAATTCTTGATTGCAGTTTGAGGGATAAACTAAATAATCATGAAGACGTGAGGCCGATAACTGCTAACGAAGTCCCTGTTATTTCTCGAGATGTAGCTCTGGGGCTGAATTACCTGCACCAGCAGCCCATACCTATCATCCATCACGATGTCAGTAGTGCCAATGTGTTACTATGGCGACAGGATGGTCGATGGCGAGCCAAACTGTCTGATTATGGCACTGCAAATTTCGTACGTCAAAGCAACATAAATTACGCTGGTGCTGCGACCTACAGTGCACCAGAATTCTTGAATGAGGACCAAGACCAGCCAATTAGCTGCAAGGTTAGTACGCCAGTTTTAAGGTCGGTTGCAGAGATAAATGATCGTAAAAGGACTTCGAAAGAGTATAATTTAATTGGGAGGTTTCCATGTCAGCTCTGACTCCCTATCTCGCTTTTAATTATTCATTGATTGAAAGTTAGCCCAGCGTCTATCTAACAAGAATTCCCTGTGATCCTTTTTTCACTTTTTAAAAGAAATCGCTTACCGCTTGCAAACAGCAGACATTGCAACTTACACGGGCATTCTTCAATGGTTAATTTGAAAACTTGGCGAACATAATTTACCAGTCCTAAAAGCTGCAATCTGCAGGGCAATTATTTGCCGATAGTACTTTCGCACAAACAGTAAGAAACTACACCATCCCTACTTAGCCGTTCATCGCCCGATATTCGATCAGTGGCTTATGAACATTAGGCTCCACCAAGGTCAAACTTTCGATAATTTGATATTTAACTAATTTATGACAGAAACACATGAATTTATTTAAAAAAACCCGTTCCTTCCGTGGTCACAACCGTAGGTTGGTGGAGCATTAAACTGAATTAAAGTTGTGTGCCATGGGGTTTAAATTAATTTCTCTCTTTTTATTAAACAAATTGACATATTATATTGTTCTCAGGTTGATGTTTACAGCTTTGGCGTTCTTCTATGTGAAATGTGCATCAGAGAACAACCAGACCCACAACGGCGAAGGAGTCAAATAGCAAGGATTAGGAACCGCCAGTTTCGCGGAATCGCAGAAGACTGTGTACATGAAGTGCCTGGAATGAGACCAAATATGGAGACAATCATTGAACGATTAAATCCATGAGAAGCTAGTGAGACCCGATTATAAAGGGTCGAGCTTTTGCCGCACTGTAAACAGATCCGCTTTATTTTTGTGCTGAAATCGTACGGTTATTGAGTTCTATGGTGTAGCCGCAAACTAGGTCTTAGAAGAGCGAAAGCTGAAGAGGCACCAAAATCACCTTGGGACTTGGGGCGTGGCTTGCGGAAGCATAAAAAATGTCCAGGTACCCGTCCTCTTCCCCAGTCTCCAGCTTTCTTGCGCCCTCCAAACAATCAAAGATGGCGCATACAGTTAGGTCTTTTCGCTTTCAGGAGAATAATTGTGGAGGGATTACTTATGCAACCTTCTTTTATTATTGCATGTTTATCGCTTTTATATTATACAGGTATATTCATTTTGGAATCAGTTATATATATTCTGCCAGCTGAGGTAGGATCAGAAATTGATTTCAATTTTTATAGATTACATGGCTGAGAAATGGCAAACGTTATTCACGACGAAGAAGGAAAAACAGGTTTTAATTGAGTAAGTCAATGACTTTTAAGAGTTACTGAGCTTCCAAGTTGCAGGTTATGCAGCCCAGTTTTCTAGACACGAATTTATTAGAACCAAGGAAGGTTTGTTTGCTATGAACTGTGATTATTCTTCAATCACTAACATATTTTATAATTCATCATATCTTTTCGCTCGCGCGCGATTCGTCTAAACACGTCACGTGACCGAATATCCCCCAGCTAAAACTGGGGGATTTCCAAGAATATGCCCCAATTTTCAAAACTGCGCCCATTGCGTAAAAGATTTGAAGGATAGTAAAGGCGATAGTCTCCATTTGGGGCAAAAATATGCTCGGATATTTGTCCTTGGACATTATCTGTTCCTTGAAGTTCACAGTTTTCCTCGAGCTACGCTCTCGAAAACTGTCCGCTTCTCGGAACAGATGATGACCGCGGACAAATATCCTGGCATATTTTCGCCCAATTGGAGATTATTCTTTATATATTCCCCAATTACCAAAACCGCGCACGTTGCGAAAGAGATTTGAAGGATAATAAACACGATAGCCTCTTCGAAAACTGCTCGCCACTAGGAAAACAGATAATGTCCGTGGACAGTTATCCGAGCATATTTCCGAGCCAAATGGAGGCTATTGTTTATATATATTATATCGTCTGTGGCTTTAGGGTGCGCAAAAATCAACGTTGTGCCAAGTGCCATGTCCACATGTATTCATTTTCAATCGTGTTTGTATGAGAATGGTTAGGCTTCCAGACGGTCGGTAGCCTCGCAGCTCCTACAAGCTCTAAATTTCATTGGCGAGGATAGAGTCGCAGCCCTTTTGTTTTAGGGCTAGGGTCCATTGTTTCTGTTGTTTGTTCTTTTGTTAAACCTCAAGGGTGGTCTCCAATCAGATGAGACCTTGTAAGAGCTGCGAGGTGACCCCAGACGTTGTTGAGTATATAGACGCGCCAGGAAATGGAATAAAAACGGATCATGTAGATGGTAAACAGCTTCCTTTTTTTTCCTTTTCTAATGATATAACAACGGGTACTGTGCCATTGAACGGCGCGATTATGGTAGCCTACAACAAAAGTGTTTTTGCCCAACTTCTTAGTTATCGTGGCCTCATAAAAGAAAAAAGCAGCATTGGGTGCACTTTTTCCCAAAATACTCCATGTTCACAACCAAAGGAAGCGCAGTGGGTCTGAAAAATATCTAGAAGTAATATGGACTCTATGGAAGCAAAGTTTGCTTCCGCCGCAAATATTGTTTAACGTAGAAAAGGTAAAATACTACTCATTGTCGGTAAAAACCCTACCAAGAAAAGGTGGCTTTGGAAATGTTGTATGTTAGTGATATATCTTCCCTACAATAAAATTAACCTTGTTAAATATTGTCTTATTTAATCTAATATTGTTGTATTGCTGTAGCTTCGCTTAATAATTACCGGTTTAACCACGGACTGTGTGTAGCTCCGCCCACCGCGATTAACCTCTGCTATTTGTGGGTGGAGAAAGACTGTATATTTTATTGTAGTGTGGAAATAAACAATTAAACAAAAAAAAAAAACAGTTAGTTCCTTTAGAGCGGTTTTCAATCGAGTGTCGTAAAACCAAACCCAAAGCAATTACTCTGACCAATCACAATGCAACTACATGTAACCGGCGCAAATGAGGGAGGGTGGGTGGGGGAGGAATGCCCGCGTGCAAGTGCCGATTGGTTTGGCGGTTTTGATGCTAGTTGATTGAGAACGTGGCACGCGTTTTGGTGACCAATCACAGGGCGAAGTAATGCAAAACAGTACTGTACTGTAATGGCTGCTGTACCATCCTACTCATCTCTGCAAATATACTGACGTTAGACGTTGGTTTGTTTCCTCTCTGCAATTTTCTACCACATGCTTTATTTAAGATCGAACAAGTTTCCAACACTTTCCAGCACTTTTGTTTTGACAGATCATTGCCACCGAAATTTATGATTTATTACCATTATAGTGATATCAAAGAAATGCCAAACATATAGCTCGGACCGGGAGCGAAGAAGGACGGCTGTTTTCGCAGGCTACCAAATATAAAAATCTAACAACTTACAAATGGGCAAAATTAACTAAAAAAGTATTTTACGCAATCTACGAGATACGGTATTTTAAACACTCACAAAAATCGAACAAGCCCGGTGGTGCAGATGGAACAACTTAGTGTTTTACTGTTCAGGGATGCTGAAAAATCAAAGAGGACGAGAATAAAAGAGACATTTGCTTATTCCGCTGTTGTGTTTGAGAGAATTCTGTCGTCACATGGTTATCATGGTAACACGACGAACCCACCAAAGAGCAATATTTATTCACTTCTGTAAATTTATCTCAAAGACTCTTTTTATCGCTTTGTTTTCACGGCGTCTCTAAGAAGCGTGACTGTATGTCACGTCAGGGCCCGATTAGGGTTCACGTCATTCGGGACGTTTCGGAGCTTTCGGATTGGCCCGATTGGTCTTGCTAGCAGCAATCAGAAATAGTCTTCGGTTCTTCGGTGTGGTTCTTCAATTTAAAGGGCGCCAGTTGAGGTGCTTGGGTTCGTATCGAATGTCATCTTGCATGTTGGCCGGCTTTTTTTCAGTTTTAGTCGGTAGGTCACATCTAGCCTGCGTTGCAGACAAACTAAACCCCGGACTATACCGGGGTTTAGTTTGTCTGCAACGGAGGCTAGTCATATCGTGCTTTTGCTGAATCAGCTGCCAGTGACACCAACCAACACCTAAAATATTGGTTGAACTCACCCACTATATAGTCCAATATCTGGGCCAATGCAGCCGTACCGGCTGATTCCATGCTGCATGTTTTTGGTCTATAATATTGGGAGCGTTTGCACGGGTCTGAAAAAGAGAGAGATGACATGACCCAAGGTGGAGGAAAGGGAAGGGAAACAGGAAGAACTAGACGAAAAAGGGTGGGGACTCCCTGCTACGCCAGATACAGGAGCCACGTACCTATCATTCAGTGGAAGCTTACTCTGTTATTCTTGTGACTGCCCTCCAAAACTAAACGCCTTTGTTGTTGTTGTTGTTGTCGTGGTCTTTTTTGTGGAATTAATAAATGCTACATGAATTCATGTAGTTGCTGATTCAACTAAATGCGAATTTACCACACTTTTTACATATGATGGTTTCCGAGCAAAGTCATCAAAAGATTGACGGTTTGTTCTCGCAAGGTCAATACAGTCGCTAAATAAACACGCCAGGCTCGTGTAACATAAATTTCTCTAAACCATGAATTCCTTGAAGCATCTTTAGCTAGCAACGTGAAACCACCAGGCTCCGTAAAACTTGTACGTTAACCTACTGGCCCGAAGCCGTTAGGATCATAACTGACACAATTCAAAAATGGCGCTGAGCTCGGGGCGCCTGGTGACGAGTATAATAAGTCCCCGTGCAGGGAAGGGAACCCCAGATTGCTCAAAGACAAAACCCACCATCCGACTTCACCCTCAGGGATATTTTCCTGCATTTTACACATCTCGGTATGTGATTGGCTCTTGGGAAGAATGGATTTTGGAAAGTAACCTGAGGGTGTCGTCGATTTGCTTAACCCGCGATTTAGCTCATTTAAAAAATTAATTTTCCCCTGCTTCGCCAGAGACTGTTGTTGCTATCCTTAAAGAAGGTAATACATCTTTTTCACTGACTGTTTTATCTTTTTGAGCTTAATGCGTAGTCTTTGTTAACTTAACTTGACTGGTCATCTGACGTTCTGGAACCAAAAACAAGCACATTTTAAATTTCAGAGTTTTTGCGGTGCGTGACATAAAGCTATGAACGTGTTTGTCGAAAAATGTATACTTATCTCGGGAGTTTTAGGCTTTTTAGAAGTTAAAGTATTATGAAAAGTGCTTGTTTGAATGTTTGCTTGCTCAGTTCAGATAATAAGTGTCCTAGATAGCCAAAGTAAGTTCCACTATTTTCCGGCCGCCATGTTGGTGTCCCTTGGAGGTACATCAACATGGCGCTCCATACTAGGCTCTGTAAATTTGTACAAAATATTTCGACAAAAATTTGAAGTTCGGGGAAAAGGAACAGATCTAAAACTTGGAGAAGTGTCTTATTTATTTATCTCTTATAGCATTATAATTTCTTGATTTTAAACACCGAATGGTTTTCGAATTATCTCTTAATTGCGTGACAGTGCAACTCAAGAATGCTATTTCTAAGAAAGTAAATACTTCCTGTATGTCAAGCAATGGTCTATTATGACTCTAATATATTAAAAACATTTTGAATAGTCATATCACCATGCCCTGAAAGTAGTTTTTTGGTGCTGAACATGCATTTTGCGAGTTGGAGCCGTTCGAGGTTATTTTTTTGTTTTGCAGAGGGTTTTCAAGACCGTGTTTTGGCTTTCTGCGTTAAAGCCGCTTTTCCTATAATTGAAAAAGTGAGTTTTCGAGGCTCCCAGACGATGATCGGTTTTCGATTTATTTGCGAGTTGGAGCCCAAGAGTGGTCGTTTTCGCTCACGTTGGGGTCGGGAAGGCCTAGTACCGCCATCTCCTAAAAATATACTAGTAATAGTTCTCACTAAATCTGCCCCCGCTTCTATTTTATTCGTCAAGGGTATAAAATTCTTATAAAAATTCCACTGCGTATAAGGAAACTATTACTTATTGTATGAACTGAAATTTTATATTTTTGTAAACTATATCACGCACACTGTTAAAGCAACTCAGGCATCTTATCATAAATGTTATCCAAAGAATCAACTTAGTTAACTAAACCGACACATTCTGTTTAATTCATTCTATCACATGATATTCTTTACAAAATACTTTCACGAAGCGCATTCTGGAAAAAAAATATCAAATCACTCTGTTGTTCTAGTTTGATACTGAAACAACCATTTGTCTTGATATACGAGCAAACGTATCTCGAAAGCAGAACAGAAGTCGAGAGTTTTTTTTCCGATATGTAAACAGAGGGATCGCGTTACTGTCGCCATATATGCAAATTAGAGTCAAGCCGCCGCAAAGCATTTCCATTTGGATCCCTGCCAGTCAACCCAGTCGTCACATGGGCTCTACGCCACGTAGGATTACTCAGTAAAAATAAGCGATCCAAATAAACATGGTCTTTTATACATGTGTTGCTTAGGTCGAGTCTGTCGACCCCGTTGCTGATTTGTGTCCGACAAATCAACTTCAAGTGAACTTCTGTACCAAACAGTTCAATCTGGTACGTACTGCTGAATAACCTTTTCAAGATATGAAGAAATCATTGTGATGGCAGATACCCGCCCTAAAATATATTTTGGCAAATATCTTCCTCTCCTCCTCGTGAAGCAAATAGTATCTTCCTCGATCTCCTCCTCGTGATCGTGGTTGCAAGAATTACCCATGTAGCATTGCCTTGCGAGTTGACTGAAAAATTAACCGGGACCACCGTGCGCGCCTAGTTTCTTCAAATCGGGATTGATTCGCATACTACACCAATATTTCACACATTCTTTATACGTATACGCGGGGGAGACTATAATGCCTCCTCGGGTTTTGGCCTCTGGGCCAAAACCCTGCGGGGGCAATAATATAATGAATGTCGAGTGATTTCGCCATTAATTTGTTTGAGATCATTTAAGAGATCACTGTGAGACAAGATAAGGGAATGCTTCCTGATGTGGGACGTTTAAAATGGAGGAAAACATGAAGCTTATAAGTAAGGGTTTCGTAAAACTTTTAACGGTAAAAATCAACGGTAAAACACGACGTTCCGACCGCGCTGTGGTCGTAATTTACCGTTGATTTTTATCGTTAAAAACATGAAAATCATCGCAATTCGGCAAGTTCACATGGCCATAAATATTTCACAAAGGAGGTACCGCAAGGCTTCTTGCCAAAGTGACACTTTCTAGTGTACCTACATTTAGACTGTCTTGGTTGTAGTGGAAACAGGAAACCTCCTTATTCAACACTGTTCAAAATTACAGTTTGAATATTGTTCCGGCCATTTGTGGGTGTCTCGTGACAAGCTGTATGATATGGGTGTAGTTAAAGCCTCGCTGAATGCTTGGTTCAAGCTCAGTGCATGTTTACTGATAAAAACTGGTTTTGCATAGTTTAAGTAACCGTGGTGTTTGTTTGTTTTAGTGCAGAGATTTTTTGTTCTTGTCTAATTAAATTTCAAAGATGTGTTAAATCTAGGTGTTCACAATGACCGCCACGAGTCTCCACTCGGGTGAACTAAATATTCCCTAAAACACGAAAAATTTAAAAGATTTGATCAAACCAAGAGAAAATGATGTCCCATCATTTTCTCTTGATCAAACGGATTGTGGTTTTAATTTAGTATAGGGACATGAATGTCTTGCAACAAACAGGAAATGAGCGAAATCTATTTTTCAATCCAGATCGACTGCTCCGCTCTTAAAGAGACTATCTTTCAGGTACACTAATATCAACCGTATGTTTTCAGGCATGCAAGAAAATAAGCTTTTTGAGTATGAGTAAGACTGAATATGTAATTTCTGGCTCACACAAAGGGAACTATCGCACCAGAAACACGCTTGAATCATGGCACACGGCCAAAACTACTAAGGCTGACAACATTACTAATGCCCGCTCCCGAGACAATATAACGTTCTTGTGTTGTAGCGTCTAAGTTAAATTTCATGATCCACTCTGTCGAATGCTGTACTTCAATCTAAGAGGACAAGTAGCGTAACGCGCCGCGAGTATTATCATTAGTGACTTTGACTTGCCCTGTCTCCGTATTGTGTTGTCGACGATTTACGCAGACGTGCAACACATGAAAAAGCTTTGGATAACTATTTTAAACCATACTATAGCAAGTACAGAGGTCCTTGCAATCAATGTGTAAAAGCTCAGTGTGAAATGAGGAGTTTGGATGGAATACATATATCTTATTAGACGTTTTGTTGTGTAGTATCGTTTGTTTTTGCTATATGAAAGTCTAAATATATAACAAAACACTTAATGTATGGTCCCTCGGGAAACTAGTTAGTTTTGTTTTCCCTCGAGTCCTGATGTTTCCCGAGACGAAGTCGAGGGAAACATCAGGACTCGAGGGAAAACAAAACTAACTGTTTCCCTCGGGACCATACATTAAGTGTACAATATTCCATGCAGGATCAACAGAAACCATTTTCCGAATTTCAACAAACTGCAGCTGTTGACCAATTCGGTTACAAATCGTTCTTGAAGCCTTGTTTATTCTCAACATGATTTAGGTTCATTGAATTTGTTTTAAAACTCGTGGTAGCTTGTTCTTTTTGAGTTGCTCGCGTCATCAAAAACACACGGAGGAAGCCATTTGAATTCAAGTGACCGGAAGTGCGTTTTAACTTAAAACAACGAACAAACACTAGTGCCATATAATAAACTACTTACTAACCTAGCTAGCTCGAGCCGTACTGGGGAATATTGGCCCTCGGTCGTTTTTGTAGGCCTATATATGCTGTGTTGAACACACATAAGTTTGATATGATTCTTCAACTTAAAAATATGCCGATAGTAATGAATCCGGCCAGGACTGGAAATCCTAGAAATGCTATGGTCTGTGCTATACGCCTTATCTTCAAAACGAGTTCGGTGACCCCCGATATTTTTTACGTATTTAATCTAATCTTATCATTTTCTACCTGGGCGGGGTTGTTCGAAAGCCGGTTAACGTTAACCGTGGATTAAAAGTTAACTGCAGCATTTAATTTTCTCGTTTAAAAATGCTTTTCACCTCTAATGTTTGGTGTAGTTTGAGATCACTACAGCTCAGAACTGAAGGGCAAACAGTATAAACAAAACATCCCACCAAAAAGTTACAAAACTGAAGTAGAAATTCTCGCTAACCCTGGATTAGCTTAATCAGGCTTCGAACAACCCGGCCCTCAAGTCAAAGTTTTAAAAAAAAACTGTACGTGGGAAGTTTTTGGGCGCAAACGTCCTTAAGAAGGAATCCAAGGCGAAGCCTTATACGACTTCTGAGAACTAACTCTTCAAAAGCTACATTTGAAGATAGAAATGGTTGACAGGCCAAACAAGACTCCCATTTGTGAAGATAGGAAACTTTGACCTTCAAAGCTTTGCTCTAACGAGTACGTTTTCCAAAGACCTCCCTTTTCTGTATGAAAGCAGGGGATGGTCTTTATAGATCTCTTTTTAGTAGAGGCTGATTTTCTATTAAATGCCATTTACTCATAAGAATGTTTTTAAGAATAGGCACAGATGAGCGATATTCTGTAACAAACGGCAAAGTTCTTTTACGCGTTTTTTGTCTATTTTGTAGAGCCGACGTTCTTTCGTTAAATTTAATTTCTGAGAGTGTGTTTTCTAAAAGATTATCTGGATAACCTCTGTCGCGTACTGTCTGCGTTTGAACTGTGAACTATTTTCTTTAAATGTAGCTTGTGAAGATTTGGTTCTCAGAAGTCTTAAGGCTTCGCCTTTGAAAAAGCCTTTCCTGACGCCTGGATGGTGGCAAGACCCAAAAGGGGTAGGTGCAACGGGACGAAGTCCCATGCGAGGCACCGCCCCTGAATTAAAACCTAAACTTAAATCAACATCATAAAGAACCAACCATAAGAAGAAAGAGAATAAATTAAGAATGGCATGGGCATGATAGGACTAGCGTCTACGTGCAGGGGTATTTAAGGTCATATACCCTTGAGAGGTGAGTGGTCATCAGTTTACGGACAAAAAGTTGTAAAGCATTAGGCGAGCAAAAACTGGTTGGGGGTGCTAGCTTACAAACATAGTTCCAAAGTTTAACTATTCTGTTGACTGAAATACGAAGCCTGAAAAGTAGATGTTTTACAAAGAGGAGTACGTAGATTAAAGGAGTCACTTTTTCTTGTACGACCGTGGGAAATAAAAGATACGTAGTTCAGAACATCTAAATCAGTACTACAATAAAGGCATTTATAAAAAAGACCAAGTCTTTGAGTTCGCGATCTAGAGAGAGTGGGATTAAGTGTGTATAATGGAAAGTTTCTGTCGGTTTGAAGTGTGTGCGCACGTCGACAATGGATTCCTTCTTTAATCTTTTGCCCTTATATACGCATTGTGATAACACGTTTTTCGGGGTCGCTTTAGTTGTTATCCTTGTTACAACAATCAGAGGGAAACACGCTTGCAGCGACGGAGTTTATCAGACTCCTAGACGCTTCGGGATCTATTACAGCAAATCAATCCAATGGAACGAGAGAGAATACGCTGTCACTTGGCTCCAACAGTAGAGTTTAATCCAATAACGTAACATAACCAGAACATAACCAAAGAACATTTTACAAGGCACGACTATTTAAGCCTAAGCGGATTACGTAAGGTTACTAAACAGTCAAAACTAAACATTATCTTATCCATTTTAGAGAGAGCTATTGGCTATACAGGAATTAAACTTTTACAAGATTAATCACTTACAAAACATTGCTGGTATATAACAATTTAACAAAAAGCTATCGCAGGTAGTAATTACAGTTCAACGGTTATTACAGTTACGATCTTATAACAGAACAGCAGGTGTCTGTCACGGCTAATGAACTGGAACAACAACCTGTAACTTGAAAACTAAACAGAATAACCTCTCTGATGGATTTCCTATTTTTAACAGCGAAAGCTAATAAACAAATAATCTCCCCTCACAGCATATGTATCCAGGAAAGTTATTTCTGTATCTGAAATTCCAGCCGTGAATTTTATGGTCGGATGATAGCTATTTGCTAACTCTATAAATGTGTTGGAACTCTTCCCTTGAATCTATACGAAAAAGAGTTATCTAGCTATCGGGGATTGAGTAACCTTTGAAAATGCCCATCAAGATTCGGAATATGACTCTGGCTCTGACGATGAAGAAAGAGAATCAGCAGAAGACCAAAGAGAAGATTCCCTTGACCTCAATGCGATCAACTTTTTATCAATATCAATTCGTACTCGCTTTGGCAAAGTTATTTCTTTGTCACATCGAGCTCTAGACACTTTTATGCCTGTGATTTCTGTCGCCGGTTTTAGGATTCAGTTATGAGCACGTCCACCAAACCCGGCCACTATTCGCTTTAGGATTAGGTACACTTTACTACAATACCATCGTAATATACAGCAAATGGTGTCGCGTAACTGGTTTAATTTCTCGCCTGATTAACACTGGAAGCAGCTGAAACATTGTGATCTACATCTCAGTTGACTACATCGTGAAACATGACCGGACGGAAAACTCGTGCACTGTAAGTACCTCCAATTGTCCCACACAAAGCCTTAGAAAAGTTTTCTAAGGCTTTGTATGGGACATTCGTAGGTACTTACAGTGCAAGCGTTTTCCGTCCTGTCGTGAAACACGTGATCATTGGAGTATTTGCTATGATGAATCGTGAACCACAGCCTCTTTCTGGACATATGAATATAGTCTCTTGGCTCCTTTGTTTTAATGACAGCGGGTAAGGTAAGAGCTTCGATTGACTTATGTTGAATTTCGTGATTCGTGAAACTTTGTTACAACTGTGCGTGACGCGTGAATTTTGTTAAAAATTGTGCGTGAAACGGGATTATGAACCCCCCTTTGTCACCCTCTTGAAAAGCTGTGTTCACCTCATTAGACCTCTCAAGTGTGGTCTACTCATTAAGTTTATTTAAGCGATATGGCAGAAGCTGTACAACGTCGGGCGACTAAGCTCATGGTTGGGAATAGGATTTCTTACAAAGAACGTTTGAATAAGACTGGTCTAATGTAGCTATCTTCTAGACGAATCTATTTACTCTTCATTTTTTTAATTCAAATGCCTGCATAGTTATTATGGCCTCGATATCTCTAATTATCTGCAGTTTTCTAATTCTGAGCATGAAACCGATATTGGCTGAGGAGCACTGAACTAACTTTTAAAACTAACTATGCAAGAACAGAATTATTTAGGTCGTCTTTTTTTCCTAGAGTTGCTCGTCTTTGGAATAATTTACCTATATCTATCAGCTAGGAAGAGGGAGTCACAAATCAATGTTCAAAAATGACTTAAGACACTACTGTTTTGCCACTGATAGCAGAGATTTAATGTAATTGTTATTTCATTTCAGTCGGCATTATTTTTGTAACACGTAATATTTTACTATATTCGTTTTATAATACTGCCTGTCATTATATATATTTTATTCATGTTCTTGTTTTACATATATTGTTTCTGGTGGCCTTTATCACCAGGGAAGTTCATTCCTGTTGCTAGGTCTTCCAGCAGCTATTTATTTATATGTTTGTATGTACATATATTTATCTGCTGTAAAATTATTAAGTTAAGTAAAGTACAAACCCTTTGTAACATAACACCTTCATATGCTGAAAGGCGAGAGTCACGTTTCGCGTAATTGAAGTCGGTTGTTATGTAACAGTAGATGACGGCGGAAACTATATCACGTTTCACGAGTTGAACGTTTGCGTAAAGATTAAAAAGATAAAAAACGCGCAGTCGGACAGTGTGAGTAACCGTGAGTTTTAAAGCGTGGTACGATATCGGAAACCCGAACAGAAAGAACAGAAAGAAGCTAACCATTAACCCCTTGCATTAACCCTAAACCTAATCAGTATTTTCAGTGCTTAGGCCTATAATCAATATTTACCTTGTGTACGCATCGCAAGGTATCCAAGGGCGGTTTGAGATATTGAAACAAGTCCTAACCATTTTTTAAATTGTTTCCAGGTAATGTTTTCTCGCAAAACGTTGTTGCTAAATATTACGTAATGTTTTTGTGAGCGCAAAAGAGTTAAAAAAGCGCGGTTTTAAGTTTTTTTTTTAAACTTCTTGTTTCGATATGTACCGGGCTTGCACATTAAATACGTTGGCATTAAACACTCCTTGAAATCCATAAATGAAGACGTTTGTAAGGTTTTTCAACGACAATTTGCATGCATGAATGACTCCGAAATCAAGCAAATCTAAACAAGGTGCTGTCGCTCCTAAACGAACCGTGGGGACTTCAAAATTCAAGTTCCTATAATATAAACAATCAATAGGCAGATTTTCGTCAAACTTTGCCTAATGATTGTTTCCATTATAGGAACTTTAATTTCGGGTCAGATATGAGGGGTCCGCATGTTTTTTTTTTTAAAGCAACAGCACCTTGTTCATACCTCATAGATCCTTATAATAGCACCATGATTATAGTCACGATTGCTTGCTAACTTCACGTTTCCGACGATTGTTTCTTGTTCTACACTAAGAATTGATCCATATTTATTTTACATAGAGAAATTTATTGCTCAATTCAAAACAACAGAAAAAAATGTTAGATCACCGTACTCGTCTTCCATAAAATGACGATTTACTACTATGGCGAGGTCCAGCCGTAAAGGAAAAGCCGCCATTATTTTACCGCGCGAGCTAATCACGCGTGAAATTATGAGCAGTAGGGGTGCAATGCAATACTGGAGAATGACCTTAAGTCATGATTGGTTTTGGTTTTGCTTCTCATTGGTTGAGAAACGCGCGCGAGTTTTGCTGAGCAAACAAAAAGTGAAATAAAGCAAAACCAAAGCGAACGAGAATTACTTTTGACACTTAAATGAAATCCGCCGCATTTTGTATCAAACGATGAAGCGTCGTTACCAACCTTAACGCTAACTGGCCGATCTGGATCTTCTCTTCTGGACTCTGGAACACAGTAGATCAATGCACCTGCATAATTAATGTTGCTCTGACGTACAAAATTTGCAGTGCCATAATAAGACAGTTTGGCTTGCCATTGGTTACGCAGACGACGTAGCAACACATTAGCACTACTGACGTCGTGATGGATAATAGGTCTGGGTTTCTGGTGCAGATAATTGAGCGCTCGGGCCACATCTAAAGAAATAACAGTCACGTCTTCCGCTGTTATCGAGAAGAGCCTTTCTCGTAGACTGCACTCTATCATCTCCGTTACTAGCAATGGCGTTTGACTATCAGCAGTTGCTCCGATAAACTGCAGCAGACAAGGATTGCGACATTTTGAAGCAATGTCCACTTCTCGCTCAAACAAACGCCTGTTACGATGAGATAAAATTTCATCGTACATTTGTTTTACTGCGACCTCGCAGCCATGGAACCTCCCCCGGTAAACAATTCCCCACGCTCCTCGACCTAGCTCCTGACCAGTGATGACCCAGTCGTGAGACAGATCGCTGTTTTGCTGAAGTTGTCTTAATTGGACCCTTAGCCTTCTAACTCTTCGTCGCACCGGTTGAAAAACTTCTACTGCGTTCAGCCTGCTCATACAATGACCCATTCTGACCACTTTGCTCGATTCTTATGAGCTTTCCTAGCATGCGCAGTTTAGAATATCGGTGCTGTTTCGTCTTTAATTCAACCTATAATAAATAGCAATCTCGAACAATCATTTCATCATTTATTTGTCAACCTTTTACTAACTAGACAATTGTAAGAAGGAAAGGAGAAAAGCAGAAAGGAACTAAGGACTCAGGAATTGAGTTCACTCCAACCATCGTGCTATATGACGCTGAAATGCCTCCGCATAAAATAAGCCTCTCTCTCTCTTTAACTCTTCAGACTTGTCATAGTTCTTCATTTCTACCTAATTTCGATCTAACCGGACAATAAGCATACCGTGATTCCCTCTTCTCCCTAAGGCTTGGAAAGGATGAAGGTAATCACGATTAAAACATTAGAACACGACAGCAAGTGAGTGCTCGCAGGCACTAAGTTTCTCCCCCCTTAACTTTGAAGACTCACCTATACCAACACTTTCAAATGATTCTTCTGGTGAAGGTTTAATAAGCATAGAGGACTGCAAAAAAGTTTTAACCTCCTTTCCGTTAAACACAGTACCCGGAAATGATGGACTATCAATAAATTTCAAAATTATTTAAATTTATTCACTTTTCAAATTTATTCAAATTTATTATTCAAATTTCAAATTTATTATTTATCTATTTATCAATAGAATTCTACAAGACTTTTTGGGATTTTATAGGTGACCCTTAAATTGCAAGCTTTAATGAATCTTTGTTAAAGGAATAATGAGTCCATCACAAAGACAGGCAGTCATCACACTCATCGAGAAAAAAGACCAAGATCGTTGTGATCTTAAGAACTGGAGGCCAATCTCCTTACTGAACGTCGATGCGAAGATAGCTTCGAAAGTTATCGCTGGAAGAATGAAGCGTCTTTTACCTGGATTAATTCACCACAATCAATCAGGATATATTCCAGGAAGAAATATTAGTGAAAATATACGTTCAATTCTGGATATAATAGAATATACGAAAATTAAAAAAACTACCTGGTCTTTTATTATTTATTGATTTCGAAAAAGCCTTTGATAGTTTAGAATGGGACTTCCTTGAGAAATGTTTAGAAGAATTCAATTTTGGACCAGATTTTAGAAGATGGGTTCATATCTTCTACACCGACGTTCAAAGTTGCGTTATAAACAACGGCTTATGCTCTCAATACTTTCATATAAAACGTGGAGTAAGGCAGGGGAACCCCCTTTCTCCCTACCTTTTTATCATCGCAGTGGAAATCCTAGCGATTGCTATACGAAACCAAGGAGATATTAAAGGAATAACTATAGGTGGTCTAGAAACTAAATTGTTGCAATTTGCCGATGACACAACTGCTGTCCTATCTGACTTGGACTCAGCGCGAGCCTTGTTTGGATTGCTTGAACTTCTTGAGAAAGCATCCGGACTTAAACTAAATGTAAAGAAAACAGAAGCAATGTGGATTGGGTCACTTCAGAATTGTAAAAATGAACCATTAGGGGTGAAGTGTAAAACGTGCGTCAAATTTTTACGAATATATATTACATATGATGTACAAATATTAGTAGAAAAAAAATGTCAAACAGAGGTTAAAAAATTTAAAAATACAATAAATCTATGGAATTCAAGACGATTATCAATTTACGGGAAGTAAATATCATTAAAACACTTTTACTTTCAAAGATGATCTATCCTAGTTCGGTGATATGTACTCCGTATGAAGTCATAAAAGAATTCAATAGTCTGATTTTTCGATTTTTGTGGAATGGCAATGATAAGGTTATCCGACTTTCAACATATGCACCCTATGACCAAGGTGGCCTTAAAATGTTAGATTATGATAACATGGTTAAGGCTTTGAGGCTAAGCTGGTTAAAACGAATAGCTGACCCAGATTACTTGGCTTCTGGAAATGCTATCTTGATCATCTTTTGGTGAACAAAGACAACAAAGGAGGGCTATTTTTGATTCAGTGCAATTACGATATCAACCGGTTAACAATCTCGGCAATTTTTTATCGAGAACTTTTGGATTGGTGGTCAAAATTAAGAGAAATCAGAGAACCCGATAATATATATAAGTATATTTTATGGAACAACAAAGAAAAAAAGATTGACGGTAAAAGTGTTTTCTACAAACATTTCGTTGATAACAATATCATATATACAACTCATTGAGTCTTTTAATGCTGTCAGGGATGCAGGATTGAAGAACTCTTACTTCTTAGTATGGACAGATCTAAGGGAATCAGTTCCACTGAAACTGCGTGTTCATGTGCCTAACTTCGAGCATATCCTTGATTTAGAAAAATATAAGTGCCGTGATTATTATCATCTTCTTATTAAGCAAAAATACGAAAGACCAAATAAATGGGCCAAGTTGAGAGAAGAATTTAATCTAGAGGATAAGCAACTTTCGGAGGCGTTCGTGATGCCACTGCATGAGGGTGGCAAATGAACCTTATCTACGTTCTTTTCAGTATAAAGTATTAAATTCTATTCTATATACAAATGAATTACTCTGTAAGATAGGCTATATTTCTGATCCCAACTGTTCCTTCTGTCACCAGACTACTGAGACTATGTCCCATATTCTGTTCCTTTCCCTCTTCCTTTTGGAATGAAACTTGCGAAAAATTTTAAATAAACTTAATAGTTGCGTGTGCCTCTCTTTAGAATATCGTAACATTATTTTAGGGTTTTTAACGGGGGAGATGGATCTGCTGAATTATATAATTATTTCAGGAAAAATTTACTTGTGGACTTGCCGGTGTAAAGAAACGAAACCATCTTTCAATCACTTTGAAAGAATTTTATTGAATTAATATCAAACCGAAAAGTATATTTCTTTAAAATCAAATAGCATCAATCTGTTTAAGGAAAAATGGAGAATCTTTGAGGATTTGTTTCTTTTAAGCAATGAAGTCTAAAATTATGTTTAATTATGTTTAAACCACCTATTTTAAATAATGTTCGTAGTGACGTAAGTATTGTAAGTAATATAAGTATTGTAGATAATATTAGTATTGTAAGAAGTGTCAGTACTGTAAGTAATGTTAGTATTGTATGTAGTAGGAAAAAAAAAAGAAGAATGTCTACACAATGAATTAAGTTAATTTACAAAAAGGAGCTTATCGCCAGGTATTTATTACAATAAGGGGTAGCTCTGTAAGTAATGTAAGTTAGTATTGTAAATACTGTAATCGTTGTACGTAGTGAAACTACTGTACTGTTGTATGGAATAAAATAAAATAAAGAATCGTAAAAAAAGGCATACATGAGGGGACTAGTCCCTGCGACTAGTCTCTGCAACTAGTCCCCTAAAGAGTTTACACGAAGGGACTGGGCGCAGGGACTTGTCCCACGAACAGTTCACACGAAGCGTTTTGAAAAACAAGTCGCGGGGACTTGTCACAAAAATTCAAACTGGCTTGAATTCATGGGACCAGTCTCAAAAAAGGTAAAAATGGCCAGTTCGCACAATGGGACTTGTCCCCGCGACCTGCTGCAGGGACTAGTCCGCTCGTGTGTACCGAAATTTAATTTTGATGAACATAGGCTCCTGACGCAGATACAAGTACTCGCTGTATCTGCAAGGGAACATCGACCTAAAAATTTAAAAATTTCCACAAACGTCTCTGAGCCCAGCGTAAAACCAGAGGACTCTACGAGTTTGACTTGTGCTCTATGAAAATCTGCGTGATCATTTCGCTCTTCTTATTCGACATATAATAGTTTGGATATGATCGGTTCGTTCGATTCCCTAAATTTGGACTGCCGGTCATTTAGTGTTTTCAAAACCCCAGGTTAAAACCGTGAACAACAGTTGACCTAAATGTAACGGTGACGTTTAGGCGAACCTAATTGAGACGAGAACAGGTTAAACATCATTCGTAACACCAAAAACACCAGTGGAAAAAAAAAACATTAAAAATCGCAATAGCTCACAGCATAACTAAATTCCAAACTTAATTTCGGCGGTAATCACCCTTCATAGGTCTAGTCTATCTCGGTGTTTTATTACTACTTTGCTCATGAAAAGGGGACATCAGCTCACCTCAATCTTGGATGATTTTGCCACGACATTACTAAAATGCCGAATTGTTGTACTCTTTTTTTGGCTGGCTACCAAAAACACTCATACAAAAAATTCTGAAAATTCTGTCAAGGAATCAAAGTCAATAATGCTTACACAGACAGCGAAAGACCGAAACACTTCCGGGTTACAGGCTCATCGTCATGAACAAAACTCTGCACACTTTTAAGACTATTTTGAAAAAAGATGATTGTCAAATATTTTTTGACCGAAACTGGGCTAAATTAATCTAACGTCAGGTCTTCGTTCATACAATGCATTGTGCATACGAAGCACAGGCTATATGCTAAACTGATAGAGATTTCAACCTCTTCCATGCTTGCGAAGCAACTGCCGTTAAGCTTGGTGTAACAATCGGTAAGGGAAACACTTTGGAACGATAGACAAAGGAACTAAGAGTTAATAGCAACAGGCTTTAGTAAACACCGATAAAGTCAGGCTGAAGAAAAACTAGAAGTTGTTTCTCGGAGTTTCATGCTGCTATTTATCAAAACAAGGTTCATCAGTTGAGTCTTTTCGGCGTAAAATAACACAACAAGAGCCCTTAACGACGCTGCACGTACATTTTCTGACGTTAGAACTGTATTTGCATAGCATCGCTCTTTCGCTATTAATTTTCGCGCTAATTTTGAAAGACAAAGAGAGAGCCAAATTTGAACCTTTTAACAGTTTCAACAAACGGCCTATCGACTGCAAACCTAATTGACAACAGAGAACAGCTCGAGAAAATTGGTTCAAGAAATAAATCACCGGACAAATTAGACTCACCGGAGTATTTTAATCAGCGACGGGGTCGATCACTGAGGTTGTTTAGCTCCCTTTCAAAGCAGTTCATTGCATGACTCCAGGTAAACGGTTACCCGGTCGATCCAGTTCTTCTTCATGACAATCAGACTGATGATCAGCTGGGTATGATATAATCAATAATCATCGTCCTTTTTCGATCGACTACGGGGCCGTGAAACTTCTCCTTCGGATTTTATATAGTCGCGATCAGACTGTTCTCTTTCCGGGGTACCTTTAGCGAGCTTTTCAAAAGTACAAAGTCTGCTGAGAATCACAACAGTCTCCATGACAACGTGTATACGGGATTTCACGAAGACACCACAAAGGGTAGTAGGTTAGTAGATTAATAAGGCTAGGGCGTTTCCATTGTTGTCGCGGTTGCAGAGTACAAAAAAATTAAAAAGATGTACATCTATTAATGCAGTAAAATTGTAAATGACTTAACAACTGCAGGCTAACTGCACTGTTGTCGTTATCAGGGAATAGTTTGAGAGAATTCTGTCGTCACATGGTTACCATGGTAACACGATGAACCCACCAAAATGCAATAAATTTTCACTTCTGTAATTCTCTTGATCGCTTTGTTGTCACGCCGTCTCTAAGAAGCGTGACTGTATGTCACGTCAACGCCCGATTAGGGTTCATATCAATCGGGACGTTTCGGAGCTTTCGGATTGGCCCGATTGCTCTTGCTAGTAGCAGTCGGAAATAATCGAAGTCTTCGGTTCTTCGGTGTGGTTCTTCAATTTAAAGGGCGCCAGCTGGTGTGCTTGGGTTTCGTATCGAACGTCATCTTGCATGTTGGCCGGTTATTTTTCAGTTTTAACCGGTAAGTCATATCGTGCTTTTGCTGAATCTAACATCAAACATTGTTGGAACCAACATGTCGGACACTGTTGTTTCAGCAACCAATGACTCCAACCAACACCTATATCTGGGCCCATGCACTACTATATGCCCACTATATCTGGGCCTATGCAGCCCTGCGATTCCATGCTGCATGTTTTTGGTCTACATATTGGGAGCGCTTGCACTGGCCTGAAGGAGAGAGATATGGCATGACCCAAGGTGGAGGGAAGGGAAGGGAAACAGGGAGAACTAGACAAAAACGGGTGGGGACTCCTTGCTACGCCAGATACAGAAACCAGTTACTTATCATTCAGTGGAGGCCTACTCTGTTACTCTTCTGAATGTCCCCCAGTAAAACTAAATGCCTTTGTTGTTGTTGTTGGTTTTTTTGTGGAATTAATAAATGCTACATGAATTAATGAAGTTGCCGATTCAACGAAATGCGAAATTACTACACTTTTTACATATGACAGTTTCCGAGCCGGGTAAAGTCGTCAAAAGATTTACGGTTTGTTCTCGCAAGGTCAAAAGGTGCAGGAATCTCGTGGAAACTTGTAATCAGTATTAACGTTAACCTTGATGCCCTTTCACAGACAAATGCGGTTCTATGAGCCGTAACAACGGCAGACTATAGCGACAATCATAGTTTCTCGCTGTCTCCAGATACCTGCAGAATGCAAGCTTCGCATGGACGGCGAAGCTCTCGGCATATTACGAACTGCGAACGATTGGAGTGGGGCACCATTCTGAACTTTTCTTTACCTAGTGCACGTATTGACTAATCTGTTAGTTCGCAAACGACAAAATTGTTCTGATTCATTTAAACTTCCGCACCATAGAAGACATTTGAGACCTTCTTACCAATCATGATTGGAGTCAATATTTCTCAGACACTAAAAAGGTAAGCTGACTTTGAATGACTTCTTTTACTTCTAAAAGCAGAGGCTGACTAAAAATAGATTTCACGCATTTACCGATGCAACCTTGGTGAATCCCACAAAGAGCTACTGATATTTGTTTTGCGAGGGCCATACAAAGGTATTCATCTCAATGAACCAGTCACGCTTTTGCCTCTCCTTTATTCGAACTGAAGGTGTTAACTCTTATTGAAAAACAAAAACCCGATCAAAACGGACTTTTTAATTCCTGATTTGCATCGAGACGGATCGTTGAGCGCGGACTACTTACGACTGCTCTGACCGTTTCGTCATCACAGAGATAAATGATAAGTACTCAGTCGTATGTATTTATGCCAAGAGCGGGATCATAAGAGATCCCACCAATTTCAGGATTAATTTCCAGTTAACAGCACTATTTCCACTGTAGCTCACCTCATGTGATATTTTTAATCGGGTCACGGTAACTGTTTGTTTGAGTTTTTAACGATTGCCAAATGGCGAGCGAGGAAGCCAGAAGCGCATGTTTTACTGGCTGACAACAATCGAAACAGCACATTTGTTAATGGTTGCAATTTAATGTGATCACTTTATAAGTGAGAATCCTCAGACAACTCAGGAATTTTTCATTCCTTGGAAAGACTCACTCCTGGAAAGCTAAAATCAGAATTACGGTGTTTGTTTCCCTTTTCGTACGGGCCTGAAAGTCGGTCCGCAAATGACCCCAGGGCTGCAAATGATCTCGAACTGCAAATTATCCCCATATTGGACCGCAAATGATCCCGACCAAAAAGTAAGGAATGGCAAGGATTGATATAAAAAACGACGAAGTACAAAAAAATGTTTTTCATTTTGTAAGAAATATTCCATAGTTGTTCTTGCTGCTTTTGTTTTTAGTAGAAAATCTGTGACATTGCGTGACGCTTGTTTTGTTTATTTCAGGATCTTTTGCGTAGTACAGAAATTGGTTTCGTAAAGACATCAAATGATACTAGACTGCGAGCGTCGCTCACCCCTATTTTTCCGTGAGATCGTAGATGTCCATCGTTGAATTTGACGGGCAGCCATCTTTGTCTCTTAATGCGACCGAAACTGTGGAGAGTACAAAATGCCCGTGCGTAGAGGCGGTAGGGTTAATAGCCCGCCGTGCCTTCCACCACTTCTACGCAAGGGCGTTTTGTACTCTCTCCAGGTCCGCTCACATCAAGAGAACAAGATGGTGGCCCATCGAACCGAACTTAACCATCGACATCTACGACATCACGGAAAAACAGGGAAAGTCTAAGTTTAGCTTGAAGTCATCCGCTGTTTATTGCGGGCCCAAGAGAGGCCCGCAACCCTAATCTTGACAGTGACCAGTGGATTGCGTATTACGCGTGCGTGCCACGTTTATAACAGGGACACTGAAACCGGAAGTTGAAATTTTGTTCTACCACTAAGAACGATCCAAATGCGAAAAATTGTCAATCACAACAGTTTGTCACATGGGATACCGGATGCAGACCTCTGTCACATACACATGGAAGATCAAAGTACGTTGATCCAAGCTTCTGTTACTCCGGCGCAAACTTTCGCCGGAAAAAAAAATTAAAACCAAGCGCTTGTGGAAACTGTGTTTTGTTCACTAGAACTTGAGCTTGAAACATATATAAATTTATATTCGTTTGAATCGCCAATGAAATGACCTTTTATAAAATCTCTGATTACGCAGAACGGGTCGGACAAAAATCTCTTCACAAACCCTGACTTCGAAGGGATAACACTTTAGGGTTAATAGCTATCACACATCGGCAAAAGTACTATCTATTTCTTAACAATCCAGCCATATCATGTTAAGATTTCAGCGAAATGGAAGAAAACCAGAATGTAATGATTACAATTTTTTTTCACCTCGAGTGAAGTAGAGTAGAGTCGAGAGTAGCCACGGTCGCCCACAGCAACATAAGCCGGCGTTTCAGACGTTTCGGTAAAAAAATCACAGAATTATTGCCTCAGAGCTAAACCTTGAATGGGAACATTAATTCCAAGCTTTCCTTACGTGATTTAGACGAAAAAATGACCTCCGCGGGGTAGAAAAGAGGACGAAAGAACATGAAAGTCT
>JAHPZR010004039.1:35000-47662 GCA_019787425.1 Platygyra sinensis
GTCAGATTTCAAAGTCCTGAAAATTACTTACCTTGATTTTACGCGGGTTTTTTCTATCGTCTTGACCTGTATTTTAACGGTGAATAAGTTGTTCATACAGTTTCAAATAGTAAAACAGGCGAGGCAAGACAGTTACATCGCCCTCTAGTCCAGTCCCTGAACTCTTCTTCCTGCGCGGTCGCCTCCTATAGGGGCTAAACCCGGGCGGGCGAAAAGAGTCCAGGATAACTTGCATGCGCATGCTCAGAAGGCCGCCATTTTTTCCCCCAAATCGGGAGAAAAAAACATATTTGGAAGTACTTTCCAGATTCCGCTTGTTACGCGATTTTCTGAATAATAATATACAGCAACAATTTCTGCATTCAAATTGGTTAAAAACGTGTCAATCCCAAATCAGTGGAATTTCGCCAATGCCACGCAAAACCACATTCGATTTGTTATTTACCACAATATCAAAGATAACGAAAGAAATCCTTGTCACGATTTGTTGACAATAAAAACACCGACTCGGACCTGGAAGTGCACGCGCTGCATTATGCAAATGAGATACTTGTACACCTCAGACTTTCCTTTCAAAACTTTTGCATACTCGCTCAACATGCAGAAAGGAGGCGAAAAAAATGTGTAGGAAAAGAGTAATCAAAATGCGAGATTAGCAGCAATTGGGGTAAAAATGAAGTTTCCCGCGCACGCGCGACTTGTTTGGCACGCTTATCGTCGATGTTAAAGGTTGGGACCTAGTAATTTTGATTGGTTCGTTCTGAGGCTCCTGTAATAGCCCGTTCCTTAATTCAGCAGGGAACTGGGGCGAGTTTCAAATTTTAACCTATCGATAAACTGACACCACCACATGAAAGATCATGTTGAGATTGGTCATTTGACCAAGTATGATGCTTTTAGGGTGAACAGAAACCAAGTTATGGACCTTGAAGTATGGTTCAAAATCCATACAAACGTCTCTAATTTTCAGACCGCGTCCCCCAACACCATATAAACTCTTAGAATTTTTCATCAGTTTTGTAACAACTGTAAAATCCCATCATGCACTTACTATTTGAAAAAAGACACAATACGAAATGCCCCTTAACAAGAGTGAAGCGACAAATAGGTCGAAAGACCGAAAAATAAACGGCAAATGTACAAATGCCACGAACCGTAGGAGTCGTGTTAGGCCTGTCTATTCTATTTACCATCATGCGATATTGTTTTGACAGAGCCCCGTCCTACATCGTGCGAGACATACCAGCACTCAACCAACTTCAAGGAGCATAAAGCAAAAGTTACGCACTTAATATATAGCATCAACTCCATTTTAATAAGGAATTTGCAAAACGAACATGTGCGTTTATATCAAGATAGCTCCTAACTGTAGTACAGCCATCGAGTGCATCAGAAATCTAGAGAAACGCCGTCAAAGAAACACAAAATAGCGAGGTCGAGCTTCAAAAAAGTAAGGATCGAAAAGCACATTACGCCATTGGCTAGCTGTTATAGCCAATAGAAACCGCGGATTTTCGATCCGTCACAAGGGCATATAAAACACACCACGACAAGTCTATGCCAAGCCGCAGAATGTCTAACATTCTCACTAATGTACGAGTTGCGCTAGCAACTTCAGACGTACAGAGTATCTAAGAAATACCGGCAACTGATGAGATCCACATGGAGGATCGAAACCATGGTCTTGCCTGAACTAAGCCGTACAATGGCATATAGAACACGCAACACAGTCAACAGACTTGAGCGTAAGGAGCTATATTTAAATCCTGTGGTACTAGAACGATCAAAGGAGGAATAAACCTATACATCGAGCTCCAGAAACATAAGCTCGGTCAGATAGCTGCAAGAAACATAAGAATTTCTCTAGATAAGCGTATAGCTTTCTCGAAGCAAAGCTAACGGCGTCTCCAAAGAAAAACGTAGGAGGGCAAATATGATACCCGTGAAAAGAATCTATCTACTATACTTGCAAACAAGTCTAATCATAGCCGGGCCCGGCGACACAATTTAGAATGCAAGTTAGCAATTCATTCACGGTAAACGTCATATTTTGTCGCTCAAAAGCAAATACTTGGAGACTTAGAAACATATCTTGCAACAGAAATGAGCCAAACAATACACTAACACATGGCAAATTATAGAGGTGTCAAACTAAACGAAGCAAGACGCAGATATCGGCGGAAATCATGCAGACCTATGACCTCTTAAATTTGCCGTAGCATGATCTAATGGCTCTAGTTTTTCTCCGTATGACACAATACGAAATGCCCCTTAACAAGAGTGAAGCGACAAAAAGGTCGAAAGACCGAAAAATAAACGGCAAATGTACAAATGCCACGAACCGTAGGAGTCGTGTTAGGCCTGTCTATTTTATTTACCATCAAGAATAAGAGTGTTTATCATCTTTCATGTAGTGGTGTCGAGTCCGGAATATCCCGATATATTATAGCCTGCGTAGCAAGCGTTTCCGTGGAGCAAAGAGCGAAGGAAACGGGGTTTTCGGCGTTTTGCCCGCGCGAAAAATGGGGCGAGAGCAAAAATAAGAAGGAGGGGGTGGGGGAGGGGAAGGAAGGAAACGCTTGCCGCCAAGCATTGTGATTTTCAAAACCGCCCACTTGGCCTTTCATGCCTGACTGATTTCACGCTGTCATCACAAGCATTCAAGTTGCGTTTGTAATCCTTGTGCTCGCAAGATTCGAAATCTTGGATCACCTTATTTTCCGTCTAATAAGAATCATACAAGGTTACCCTAGGTGTCATAGATTCTTTTTTCGTATTTTAGTGACGAACCTGCGATCGTGAGCGGCAAAGCCACTCATCAAATTAAATCTTCGCCCTTTCGTCGCGGTGGTGAACTTTGAACCAAAGAGCATACGACAGAGAAATCTTGATGACTCCGGGCGACAAATTGCAGGCTTACAAAGTCAAATTTCGTAATTTATAATCGAGCTATATTTCTACTCAATCTGTCTAAAGGAAGGACCGCAAGGGTGAAGTTTTAGCACAAATCTGTGAGAAGTATTCAAGTCGCGTTTGTATAATCCTTGTGCTCGAGAAGAGGCAAATATGTCATAAAAACTGCCATGCCGCAGCTCACTATAACAAATCATTCAGAATTGTACCCAGAGGTTCTAAATTCTCTCAAGAAAAATGCTTCTAATGAAATGTCAGAGTACCTACACGATTAAATCCGAAAGCATGCCATGAAACAAGCCAGACGAAATCACTCAGTTTTCCCACGCAGTAGTGCGAATTTTCTGTCCCGTGGTTTATTTATCTTGCCCTTGGCGCATGTGGCATTCAAGAAAGTGATGTTAAAATTAAAGGAATAGCTGCAAATTGTGTCGCAATTGCATCTGCAGTAATAGTCAGGTTTCGAAATACCAAAGCGTCGGCATTGCACTACAGGATTTCTACCGTACTGCCGAAGCTCACGACTTAATACTCGTTGCGTGAGAAAAGTTAACGCTTTTTGTAAACAAATGCAAGCTTCGAACGTTCATTCCGGCACTCAGAACTTTAAGACCTTTGATTGACACATGTTCGACTAGCCCAGCCAATCACGAGCTCCGTTCGCTGGCGAACGGAGTATTTGAAAATCACAATGCTTGGCGGCAAGCGTTTCCTTCCTTCCCCTCCCCCACCCCCTCCTTCTTATTTTTGCTCTCGCCCCATTTTTCGCGCGGGCAAAACGCCGAAAACCCCGTTTCCTTCGCTCTTTGCTCCACGGAAACGCTTGCTACGCAGGCTAGATATATTAGGACAGCCGTGACTCGCATTTCAACCAATAAGAATTCGTGTTACGATTCAAGTGTCACGTTTCATAACAAAGCAATATTTCCCAGATGGCGGACGAAGGTCGGGCGAATCGTGATCTTTTGACCTGTTCATTATTTTTACTCGAACGGGAAGGTACTATTTATGTGTGGCCTTGTATATTTTGTATTAATTAAGAGGTTTCAAGGCTCTGTTTTGGTTCATTGAAAGCGTCTTGAAAGAGTTTCAAGAAATCTAGTAACTGGCTTGATCGAATCACCATATCGGAATTAAAACTGCAGCCAGCGCGATTTCTAACAGAGCTTAAGAGAGACTGCTTTAAAGAATTCTGGCATTGGTAAGTAGTTTATTTCCGTTTAGTTCCTGAATTAGTTTAATCACATACCCTCTCATGCTAAACCGCGCGTTGTTCGATCGATCGAGAATTGCAAGTTTTGATGTTGCGTTGGTCAATTTCCGACTGTTAGAAAAGCCTCAAATTCAGAGAGTTTACAAAATATCGGCGTTGTTTACAGCCGTGGAATTTGGCATGATGAAATTTTAACAGCCCTAGAACCAGCAAAAAATATAAACAGCTCGATGAAAAATTCGCAAATACTAGAAAATAACGCATACTCTTTACTAACCTTGGGATATGACCACAAAATCGCGTCTACATCGTCGCATAAAACCAGAAAACTCAAGGATTAGAATACAGTTTGCTTTCTCTCACTTCCAAAATAGCCGCGTATTCTCCTTCTGAAGGTTTCATCGAAAAAAACTCCCGGATAATGCCGGATAGGCTCTATCTTCTTTTTCTTTTTCTGCATAAAAGGTCTGCCATTTTCCTTGCTAACAATAGCGTCATGACGTCATGTCCGTCCTAATATATCGGGATATTCCGGACTGGTGTCAGTTTATCGATTTGTTAAAATTTGAAACTCGCCCCAGTTCCCTGCTGAATTTCGGAACGGCCAATAGTGAGGAGGAGGAGTGAGGAATGTGTGAGTGAAGAGTAAGGAGTGAGAATAATAATAATAATAATAATAATAATAATAATAATAATAATAATAATAATAATAATAATAATAATAACTTTATTCAAGTGTCGAGTGTATTTAGCACTGTAGTGCTAATTGGGGACTATACGAAATTTATAACCAAATATATCAAATACAACACAAACTTAAACCTTACAAATTCTCCCTTTTAGAGATTCCCCGGTTTAGATATTCCCCTTTTTAGAGATATCCCCGTTTTAGAGATTTCCAGTTTTAGAGATTCCCCTTTTTAGAAAACCCCCTTTTAGAGAATCGCTCTGATAGAGATTCCCCGTTTTAGAGATTGTCCCTTTTAGAGATTCCCCCTTTTAAAGATTCTACGTTTTAGAGATTCCCTCTCTTGGAGATTCTCCCTTTTAGAGAATTCCCATTTTAGAGATAAACCGTTCAGAGATTCGTCTTTTTAGAAAACCTCATTCAGAGACTCGCTGTGATAGAGATTCCCCTTTTAGAGATTCTCCGTTTCCCGTTTTAGAGATTCCCTATCTTAGAGATTCTCCCTTTTAGAAGTTCCCCGTGTTAGAGATTCCCCCTTTTAGAGATTCCCCTTTTAGAGACTCCCTTGTTTAGAGATTCCCCCTTTTAGAGATTCTCCATTTTAGATATTCCCCGTTTTAGAGATTCTTTGTTTTAGGGATCCCCCCCCTTTAGAGACTCGCTAGTTTAGAGATTCCTCCTTTTAGATATTCCCTCCTTTTAGAGACTCCCTGTCTTAGACATTTCCCCTTTTAGAGATCCCTCTTTTAGAGTTTCCTTCTTTCAGAAATTCCCGCTTGTAGAGATTATCTTTTTAAGAGGTTTCCCCTTTTAGAGATTACACCTTTTAGAGATTCCTCCTTTTAGAGATTACCCCTTTTAGAGATTCCCCCGTTTTAGAGAATCCCCCTTTTAGAGATTCCCTGCTTTAAAGATTCCCCCTTTTAGAAACTCTCACTTTAAGAGATTCCCCGTCTTAGAGATTTGCCGTTGCCCGTTGCCCGTTCCGCGTGCCCCGTTCTTCATTCTCCGTTCCCCGTTCCCCCTTCCTCACTTCCCGTTCCCCGTTCCGCGTTCCCCGCTCCCCGTTCCCCCTTTCTCGTTCACCATTTCCAGTTCCTAGCGTTCCCTGTTCTCCGTTCCTAGTTCTACGTTCCTAGTGCCCCGTTCCCGTTTTAGAGATAGCGGTGTACAAGATCAACCGCTGACTGAGGTCAAACGAATGACAAAAATGGTGACATCAACTATAATTCTGATGCAACACTCTTTTGAGTATTTGCTATAGCTTCTTAAAGAGAAATTCAACGCAAAATTCGCCCACTTCTATGATAATTAGGATCACATATCCAAACTCCTCTCACGGTAGCGATTTCCTTTGTTTTCTCTTCAAAAATTATCACTGAATTCGAGAATCTGATGATGACTTCTCTTGCTTCCGCTCAGGTCGTTCAAACGTCAATCTATATCACCACAAAACGGTATACAGGATACACTCACCCGGATGATCATAACTAAGTGATCGTACTTCACTTAGTTATGATTGTAGGGTATTCCTAGAATGTTGCCGGTTGCGGCCTGCTATTACAGACTGTAAATATTATTCACGACGGTTACATCGAGTCCGATTTGGTCTCTTTCCTAGATTTTGTGCCGTGGTTTATGCCAGCGTACATTTTTGTGATACTGGCATCAAGGCAAAAGTCTCAAGAGATGTTACTAAAATCGGGAATGGGGAACTAGGAACGGGGATGGAGGAACCGGGAACCGGGAACTAGGTACGGGAGTCTAGGAACGAGTGTATAGTTCTAAACCGCCTGAGAATTCAGCATGGTGGACAAAGGAAAGAAAAGGGAACAAGAGGAAGTGTTGTGGTTGTAAACATGAGTTTCTACCGGCTGTGCCCCCAGATAACTCGAACGTTCTTCTTAGAACACAGCCCGATTGGTATTGGTATAAACAAAGCATGAAACGACGCCTAGGTAGAAATTCCAATCTGTATTCTCACAAGCTACCCCAATCGGTCAGACCATAGTCGTTCGGTGATGGACAAAACACTGACCCCCAGTCCATGGACTACCCATATGGACTACCTAAATGGACTACCCTAAAAATGGTCTACCCCTAAAAATACTATTGCAGTATGCTATAATTTAAACTTACATTGCATGTACCTTCTTTATTTTCGTCGGTTAGCTCTTTTTCTCACGACTCAGGAGTACGCGAGACCAACCAGTGGTCATACATGAAGTAGAGCTTTGGTTAGCCTAAATAGCACTCCGGTTAACCTAAATCGTCTAAATCAGCATTCTGGTTAGCCCACGTTTGCTGTTTTCTTAGGTTGCTTGCAGTTAACCTTTATTTTAGGGTCAGGATATCTAGCATTTTTAAGGGTAGTCGATTTTAGGGTAGTCCATTTGGGTAGTCCATGGACTGGGGGTCAGTGTTTTGTCCACCACCATAGTCGTTCTTAAATAGAATTTCAAGCTTTCATTTGTCTTCTCATATGTTCTCACTTTGTGCGTGAGCTGTCAAACTCGCGCAGTCCTCTGGTTTTACGCTGGGCTCAAAGACGTTTGTAGAAATTAAATCCCTAGGTCGATTTACCCTTGCAAACACAGCGGGTGCGCGTATCTGCGTCAGGTCGACACACTAGTGGGACTAGTCCCTATGACTAGTTCCTGCAGCAGATCGCGGGGAAAAATACCAGCGTGTGAACTGGCCATTTATGCTTCAAAATCTAGTCGCAGGGACCAAACTTTGGTCCCTGTGCCGGAGTAGTCCCACGAATTCAAACCAGTTTAAATTTTTGAGACAAATCCTTGCGACTTGTTCTTCAAAATGCTTCGTGTGAACTGTTCGTGGGACAAGTCAAAGCGGCCAGTCCCCTCGTGTACTGAAACGCTTCAGGGGAAGGTCGGCACACACGAGGGGACTAGCCACTGCGACTAGTCCCTGCAACAGGTCGTGGGGACAAGTCCCATCGTTTGTGAACTGGCCATTTTTGCTTCAAAATCTAGTCGCAAGGACCAATCCCACGAATTCCTGCGATCGAGCAGTCCCTTCGTGTAAACTCTTTAGAGGACTAGTTGCAGGGAGTAGTCGCAGGGACTAGTCCCCTCATATGTGCCGACCTTAAGAGTCATAGTACCTGTGAGCATCACTTGCTGTATTCCAATGCTTGAATCGTGATTACCTCCATTCTTTCCAAGGGGGAAGGGGGAATCACGGCATGCTTATTGCCCGGTCAGATGGAAATTAGTCTGAAGATTTAAGGGGGGTGAACCTTAACTACAAATCTGTCGCTAAGGAAATCTCAAAACCTCCTTTTTTTTGGCTCCTGAAGTCCAGTGGGCATCAAAGTTAACCATGTTTGTTCGATTCACGTTTCCTTTAAATGTTTCGAACCACGCCCATATTTGGTATGTCACGTGACCAAAATAGAAAATGTCTAAAAACTCGGACTGAGTGGATCATTTTCAAAATTTAACAATACGATTTGTTAAAACACAGCATTATCTACAACTTGTAGTATGCGTTTGAAGAAATGTACAATATTTCGAGAATTATAGATGTTTAAGTGCTTTTATAGCCTCTTAAAGATCTATAATTTTTGAAATATTGTACATTTCCTCAAACGAATACTACAAGTTGTAGATAATGCCGTGTTTTAACAAATCCTACTGTTATATTTCGAAAACGATCTACTCAGTCCGAGTTTTTAGACATTTTCTATTGTGGTCACGTGACATACCAAATATGGGCGTGGTTCGAAACATTTAAAGCAAACATGAATCGAACAAACATGGTAAACTTTGATGCCCACTGGACTTAAGGAGCCAAAAAAACGGAGGTTTTGAGATTTCCTTAGCAACAGATTTGTAGTTAAGGTTCTCCCCCCTTAAAGAGAGAGAGAGAGAGAGAGAGACTAATTTTAATCGGAGGCAATTTAACGTCATATAGCATGATGGTTGGGGTGCGCGCAATTCCTGAGTTCTTCCTTCCTTTCTGCTTTTCTCCTTTCCTTCTTACAATTATCTAGTAAGTTAAAAGTTGACAAATAAATGATGAAGTGATTGCTATTTATTATAGGATGAATTAAAGACGAAAAGCACCGATAATCTAAACTGCGCATGCTACAAAAACTCATGAGAATTAAGCAATTGCAAAGTGGTCAGAATGGGTCATTGTATGAGCAGGCTGAACTCAGAAGTTTTACAACCGGTGCGACGAAGAGTTAGAAGCCTGAGGGTCCAATTAAGAGACGTTCAGCAAAACGGGGACCAATTAAGAGACGCTCAGCAAAACAGGGGCCAATTAAGAGACGTTCAGCAAAACAGGGACCAATTAAGAGACGTTCAGCAAAACAGAAAAGAACTGAATGAAATTCAAGAACAAGAAGAACAATTTGAAAAGGAACGGCAACCCGTCTCTGAGCTGCAAGATCAGTTGAAAATAAAAGGAGACGAATTGGCAACAACTAGAACACAACTGAATGAAATTCAAGAACGAGAAAACCTGATACAAGAAAAACAACAAGTCACTGAGCTGCAAAATCAGTTGAAAATAAAGGAAAACGATTTGGCAACAACTAGAACACAACTGAACGAATTTCAAGTACGAGACGAAGCCACTGAGCTGCAAGATCAGTTGAAAATAAAGGAAGAAGAATTGGTAACAACTAGAAAAAAACTGAATGAATTTCAAGAACAAGAAGGCCTGTTACAAGACAAACAACAGCAAGTCACTGAACTGCAAGATCAGTTGAAAATAAAAGAAGACGAAATATCAACAACCAGAAAAAAACTGAATGAAATTCAAGAAAAACAAGAACAGTTTGAAAAGAAACGGCAACGAGTATCTGACGTACAAGATCAGTTGAAAATAAAGCAAGACGAATTGTCAAAAACTAGAAAAGCACTGAATCAACTTCAAGAACAAGAAGAACAATTTAAAAAGGAATGGCAACTAGTTTCTGAGCTGCAGGATCAGTTGAAAATAAATGAAGACGAATTGGCAACGACTAGAACACAACTAAATGATTTTCAAGGACGGGACGACTTGTTACAAGAAAGACAGCAAGAAGTCACTGAGCTGCAAGATCAGTTGGAAAAAAAGGAAGAAGAAGAAGGACTGTTAAGAGAGCAACGACAGCTTGAAAATGAACCGCAAAGTCAATTCGAAGCCAACGAACAAGAGTTGAGAACAAAGAAAGACGAACTGATAACAACTAAAGAGCAATTGAACAGCGGATTTCAAGGACAAGAAAGACTATCAGAAAAACAACAACAAATCTCTGAGTTACCAGTTCGGTCGAGAAATACAGAACAAGATCTGTCAATGACGAAAGAATTTTTGATTGCGTCTCAACAACGAGAAGAACAATTCCAAGAAGAGCAACACCGAGTCGTTGACCAGCAAGACCAATTGAAAACAACCGAGCAGAAATTGAATATATTTCAAGGGCAAGAGGAGCGATTGAAGAACGAACAACAACGCGTGAGTAAACTGCAAGATCAGTTGAAAACAAACCAGCGAGACTACCAAGAACTAAGCAAACGATTCAGAGATGAACAACAACGAGTCACTGAACTGCAGAGTCAGTTGAGCGCAACAGAGCAAGAATTGATAAGAAGAATGACAGAACAGTTTGACATACGAGAGAAACGATCAAGCGATAATCGGCATCGAGTCACTGAACTGCAGAGTCAGTTGAGAGGGAAAGAGCAAGAAATTACGATAATGAAAGAACAATTAAATGAGTGTCGAGGACAACGGGAACAACTAAAAGAGCAGCAACAACAACAAAACAACAAGTCACTGCACTGCAGAACCAATTGAGAACACGTGAAGGAGAAATGAACCAGATGAGAGAAAAACTGAATGAAATCAGAGGACAAGGAGAACGAATAAGGGAGAGGCAACAACTTATCACTGACTTGCAAAGGCAGTTAACAGAAAGAGAGCAAGAATTAAGAACAGTAAAAGAACAATTTAGTGAGCTTCAAAGACGGGTAACAGCAAATACGAGTGAATTTCAAGAACAAGAGGCACACTTGGCAGAGGAACAACAACGAGTCAGTGAACTAAAGAGTCAGTTGAGCGGAAAAGAGCAAGAATTGACAAGAGTGAGAGAACAGTTCAACATACAAGAGAAACTATTAAGGGATAATCGGTATCGAGTCACTGAACTGCAGAGTCAGTTGAGAGGGAAAGAGCAAGAAATTATAACAATGAATGAACAATTAAATGAGTGTCGAGGACAACGGGAACACATAAAGAGCAACAACAACAGCAAGTCACTGCATTACAGAACCAATTGAGAACACGGGAAGGAGAAATGAACCAGATGAGAGAACAACTGAATGAATCCAGAGGACAAGAAAAACGATTGAGAGAGAGGGAACAACTTATGACTGGCATACTGCAAAGGCAGTTTACGGAAATAGAGCAAGAATTAAGAACAGCGAGAGATCAATTCAGTGAAGTATCAAGAGCACATCAACAACGTGTCACTGCACTACAGAACCAATTGAAAACACAGAAAGAAGAAATGAACCAGATGAGAGAACAACTGAACGAGTCGAGAAGACAAGAAGAACGAATGAAAGAGAGGGAACAAGTTCTCATGGACTTGCGAGGGCAGTTAACAGGAAAAGAGCAAGAATTAAGAACAGTGAGAGAACAATTTAGTGAATCATCAAGAGCACATCAACAACGTGTCACTGCACTACAGAACCAGTTGAGAATACTGGAAGGAGAAATGAACCAGATGAGAGAACAACTGAACGAATCCAGAGGACAAGAAGAACGAATGAAAGAGAGGGAACAACTTATCACTGACTTGCAAAGAGCAGTTAACAGGAAGAGAGCAAGAACTAAGAACAGCGAGAGATCAATTTAGTGAGCTTCAAAGACAGGTAACAGCAAATACGAGTGAATTTCAAGAACAAAAGCAACACTTGGCAGAGGAACAACAACGAGTCCTTGAACTGCAGAGTCAATTGAGCGGAAAAGAGCAAGAATTGACAAGAATGAGAGAACAGTTCCACATACAAGAGAAAAGCTCAAGGGATAATCGGCATCGAGTCACTGAACTGCGGAGTCAGTTGAGAGGGACAGAGCAAGAAATTGTAACAATAAATGAACAATTAAATGAGTGTCGAGGACAACGGGAGCAACTAAGAGAACAACAACAACACCAAGTCACTGCACTACAGAACCAATTGAGAACACGGGAAGGATGAAATGAACCAGATGATAGAACAACTGAATGAATCCAGAGGACAAGAAGAACGAATGAAAGAGAGGGAACAACTTATCACGGACTTGCAAAGGGAGTTAACAGGAAGAGAGCAAGAATTAAGAACAGTGAGAGATCAATTTAGTGAGCTTCAAAGACAGGTAACAGCAAATACGAGTGAATTTCAAGAACAAAAGGAACACTTGGCAGAGGAACAACAACGAGTCACTGAACTGCAGAGTCAGTTGAGCGGAAAAGAGCAAGAATTGACAAGAATGAGAGAACAGTTCCACATACAAGAGAAACGATTAAGGGATAATCGGCATCGAGTCACTGAACTGCGGAGTCAGTTGAGAGGGAAAGAGCAAGAAATTATAACAATGAATGAACAATTAAATGAGTGTCGAGGACAACGGGAACAACTAAGAGAGCAACAACAACACCAAGTCACTGCACTACAGAACCAATTGAGAACACGGGAAGGAGAAATGAACCAGATGAGAGAACAACTGAATGAATCCAGAGGACAAGAAGAACGAATGAAAGAGAGGGAACAACTTATCACGGACTTGCAAAGGCAGTTAACAGGAAGAGAGCAAGAATTAAGAACAGTGAGAGATCAATTTAGT
>JAHPZR010004040.1:0-50914 GCA_019787425.1 Platygyra sinensis
TTTTTAGTGATACGAACTGTGAATAGGCCAAACGTAATGCGGTAATCAGTGTAGCTGTACTATATTAAGAGTAGTACCATGTAGGTAATGTGTAAGTAGTAAGTGGAGTATAAGTGTAGTATGTAAATAGTGAAAAAAAAAAAAAAAAATTACTTTTTAATTAATGCTACATTAACATACATGATTGCAGGCTTCAAAAAGACTTTGTCACACAATTAGGAGTTTCAACATTTTCTTGCACTTCATATCAACTACATGACTATTTCTAATAATCTCTGTCAGTGATAAATTTAATTGTTGTTTACTTGTTGTTTATTTGTCCAATGGACACTTGACTCTGTATCCTTGTGATTGCATAGCAAGAGTGATAACTTTGGCTTTGGCTTACTGACAAGACTAAATTGAAAGCTGCTCTCAACTGGTCCCTCTTAGCTAATAGCAATATTATAATTATGCATAATTATCATTATCATTATTATTACCGAAACTCCTTTGTAGGCATTGTTCACAAGAACATCCAATCGTCCATTTTGTTCTCTACTAACTTTGTCAAACAACTGTTTCACTTCGTCATCATTGCCATGATCACATTTAACTGGAATACACTGACCAGAACTTTCTTCGCCTATCTGAAAATTAAAGTAATAATAAAACTTTAAATTTGTTTAGCAAAAAATGCAAATAATGAACTCCTCTGATGAACTTGTTATGAAGTGTTGAGACATGATTAAGTTTTGCAACTGGGACTATTTAGTGTCTTTAGATCATGGACAGCATGAAGGGCTGCCATTCTCCCTGTATGGCTTCAGTTAAAAAAGCTTTGTTAACCCTGTTCAGAACAAGGGGGTGGTGGGGAAGTAACCCAAAGTTGTCCCAACTCAGTCTAAGAAGATCAAAACAGCCTGTGGCCTCAGAATAGTTTGCCAGATAAAAAAAGCCATCTCTCCCTGCCACCCACCCCCTCCCTTTCTTCCCCTGCCAGGGAAGGAGGAGGAAGGAGGAGGAAGGAGACTGGAGCTAGAAGGCCTGGAACACCAGCCTCATAATTGTTATGAAGACTGGCATTCAGTATTCAGTGTTAGGAATTGGCGTTAATAAGTCTCTATTTGCAAAACAATGTTAATTTTTCAGAAAACATGTCATTGAGCCTTCCCTTCCCTGAACATTTTTCTTTTTTTGAAAATAATATTTTGGCTTCTCAGATGATGCAAAGGAAAAAAAACAGACGGGTGCCCTTTTTCTATCTATATATTTTCACTGTAACATCAGATATGTAATTTTATTGGATGCTTATAATAAAGACGTTATTATTATTATTATAATGTCAACACATGCAATACTTTGATCAAGGCTATTTACCTCTTCAGCTGTTTGCCTCAGTGATCCTGGTTTCCCCTCTGTAGTATCAAGAGTCCTCCCTATCAACAAGCAAAAAAAATCCAAGAAAAATGTTTATGAATGATGATGCCCCATTCTGAAAAACACAATCCAGCAGCAGTGACACAAACCCTACTAAGGGCACTAAAATCTTATATATTAATTTATCAATGACGTAAGATGAACTTGAGAGGACAAGCTAATTCATCACTCATAGTCTCCAGTGTTTTCAGCCGGTTGTTTCTCCTATGCAACAATTTACCAACACCTATTTAAATATATTACACATTATATAATAACCCAAGTTATTCTTGCCTTTTGATTGGTTCTCGCCTATGATCTATTAGAGGACATGTGCACGATTGATGTCATCATTGCAAAGTTTTTCTCTCTGCCATTTTAAAATGGCGGAAAGTTTTGAGAATTAGGATAACAGTTTACGTGACTGGGCAAAAGATAAGGTACAAAAAAGTATTGCCGAGGCACTAAACAAGTTCAAGAAGCCAGAAAACGAAAGAAAAAGCCATTTCTTTCAGAAAATGATACAGAAATAATTTTCGAGCAGTCTCAGTCAGCAGTCAAGCGAGACCAAAACCACGTACAAACTTGGTCTTGGTAAGCCGAGAACCACTGCTTTATCGCAAATTTAACAAACCCAATAACAAAATGTTTCTGAGATTATTCAACTTTTCCCAGTGTCAAAACAACTGTTGACACACTGATTGATGTCAGGAATGAAACTTCCTAAAATTGGTAAAAGAAATACATAACCTTGCTTTCCGATGCGAATGTTCCTGCCCGTTTCAGGGCACAGCAGCGAATAAAGTATCAGCTAACCACAGCTCACGGCCGACAGTATCGCAGCTAAAATGTGTCTCCGACACTATATCAAACTGATTTGAGAATCACCAACCAGAGAAGACAAAAATCTCCACCGTCATTTACACTCCTTTCATTCAGAACTCGAATCAAATGGCCTCTAGGTTGACCGCAACCACAAGTTTTCTGAGGGTATTTTTTCAACTCCTGTAATTTTCAAGGCAATGTCCAAGCTGTTCAGCTCACAGGGCTGCTCCGATGACAAAAACTGACTTGATTTTTCCAGCATTTTCTTCAAGATTTGTAGATCTGCTTTCGCGGTAAGTTTTCATTTCACGAGAAGCGACGCTCGAGTCAGGTTTGACAGTGGCGTGATTTTTCTCGAGCAATCACAATTCTTTGCTATGCATAGCAACCAGTGAAATTGCTTCATTTTGTATAAATCATAGATCACGTCAAATGGCTTTTTTTTTCGTTCGCCAAAGTGGGCAAACGCGGGGCAAAGTATGTTAAAATATGGATTTTTACTGGAATTACAGAATGCAAGAAAGGGCAGGAATCTGGAGAAAAATGAATAGGTTGTAGAGCAGGTTAAGAGAAGAACCTTGCTGTCCCACCCCACCATATAGAGGTATGATGAGCAAGATAAATGTAGCACCTAATAGCAGAGCTCCGGCGACCCAAAGGGCCACCAAGCGGAGCTCTGTAACTATAGAAACAGCACCACATGTACACATAGAAATAGGAACCCATGCAACTCTTTTCTTATGGTCAAAATGGCTAGCAGCATGGATCACGAACGTGTGTGCCTAGCGACGACGAACGACGACCACCTCCCACAACATGGCGGCCATCCACAGCCAATACCAAGTCATGCAGTCTTGGATTACAGCATAAATCTTTGATATTAGACAGGCATATTATGCTCAATTGACAGCTGTCATATCAAGAAATCTGCTGACCATATCATGGGCTCAGGTTTAGAGCTCATCAAGGTCACATGTTTTTGGAAGCTGACCGCTGACCAAGTGCTGGATTTCATTTGGATCATGGGCTCATGTCAGGTTAACTTGTGGAAAACAGGGCAGGATTGTAAATTGATGCTAACCCAGGTCATAAAGTTAACCAAAATATAACTTTTTCTCCTATACAAATGTTTTTTGCTGCTTTGTTTTGAGTATATGGCGATCATTAAAAATCAAAACAGGAGGCCAAACAATATACAGAAAACCTCACCACAAAGTTACAAAACTCAAATCAAAATAATAGCTTAATTGTGCTCTGATCAACCTGGCCCAGGAGCTACACTTTTAGGCTGGCCTAAATCTATATATAGTTTTAGGCATTCTCATTATATCACATGACCAATCAATAAAATGTTTAGCAATATTTAAGTTACTTTTAGTACAAATTTGTACAGCATTGACCAGAGAACACATTGAGGTCATTAGAATTGGTTGCTACATAACAGCAGTGTTAGTTTAATTGGTTCTCTTACCTTATAAATGCTAAGTGTGAAAGGTTATCTTTTTGACCTAATTTTTAATCAACTTTTGTCTAGACTTCAGTGGGGCTTAGTTAGATGATTACATGAAACTTGAACTAACCTGTAATGTAAACAGTTGCTCCTGCCTTAGCCAGAATCAAGGCAATACCCTTGCCAATGCCCCGTGACGCCCCTGTCACAATGCACACCTTTCCTGCTAGAGAAGGGAGCTCGGAAGCCATGCTTGATGAATTACTGAATCAAAAAGTAGCCAAATGCAGCTGGTTTATTTGTTGTTCATTACAGTATAAGTTAGACTAATAATTATATAGTACACTCTCAAGAATGTAGCTTGTTGGTTCCCTGGAAGGGTGATCTAATAAGGTAAAGGTTGATTTGGTTAGGGTGGAGCCATTTACCCAACTCAGAGATCCTGCCCTAGTTAATTAAAAATTTGCGTGAGAATGACAAGGTTGTAAATTTCTAAAAACACACTCAGATTTTTAGTTTAAGATCAGCTAAAATGCACAAGAATACTTTTTGGGAAAAAGCATAGCCTTTTTACAGTATTGGACAACTCTGAACCATTATTCTGCCAGTAACTTTTATTGACAAGAGAAGGATTCAGCAATTTTTTGCAGACCTATGGCTTTATAGACATAAGACTTTTGGAGTGGTTTGTTTTATAACCTGCGATCAGGCATCCCTTACATTTTTTGTCGCTGCGGGAAGGTACGCCTGATACAATTACTTGACTATTTGTCTGTTGCTAGTCCAGAATCTGGACTTTTCTCTGATTGGTCAAGAAACAAAAAGGTACTTAGAACTGAGCCATGATTGGTTACCTTAGTGGCGGTGTGATTTCCGGTAAAAAAAATCCCGCGTGCTGGTGAATTCCATCGTGAAGTCTGATGAGGCGAGCGAATAGAGCGAGTTTTTGTCAGCTTTAAATGCTTCTCTTCAGAGTTTTGTTCACTAAACTCTCAATGATGAACAAATAGAATGCATTCATTGAATCGCATGCCATGGGAGAGATATTTTGGCGGTGCTACCGACGGGATTAGGCAAGAGCGAAAAATATGTATCACCACCTTTTCGTTGATATGCGACTTTCGAAAACAAAACACCCGCAGAAACCATAGTTAAACCTTTCAAAAATTTCCGTCAATCATACAGATCATACATGTCATCGACAGATCGGATCAAAATCCACCAATCACAGCCCGCTAGCATGACGTAAAGAAGGTCTGAAGGTCACACCAATGGCTGTGATTGGTGGATTTCGATCCGATCTGTCGATAACACACAAGACTTCCGGTAATTTCTGTTTGATTATTCGCGCTGACAGATATTTTAATTAGGGGGTGGCAGACAAATAGTCAACTAATTGTATCAGGCGTACCTTCCCCGCCGCGACAAAAAATTTAAGGGACGCCTGATCGCAGGTTATTTGTTTTACAGTTGTTTTTTTACTTCCCCCACTCCTCTCCTCATCTGAAGACAGGATTTAAAGTTTCAACGTAGGATATGGGGTGATTTTCCACCCTTACGTGATTTCGGGTGATTTTCCACTGTTCCGTCTTTTAGCCTGAGGATAACTTTGGGGTGATTTTCCACCCTTAAGTGATGTCAGGTGATTTTCCACTGTTACTGAGACAGTCTGCTAAGAGTCTGCAACTAGAAGGCTGTGTAAACCAGACCTCGAAGCTAGGTACCGAGTACTCCACTTACCTACTGAGCCTCAAATTGATGAGATTAAGAGAGACAAATTTTTTGGCTTATTTTCCTGGTGGGTGGGTGGGGGGGGGGGGGCCCTTGGGTCAATTTTTGCTGGGTATCTACTGCTGGCCTCTCAGAGCCCCTACCCCATTACAGTCTATTCAGTGGCCAAATATAGACTCCATCCATCTTAGTCACTTTTGAGCATACAGGTGTATATGTAATTTTCGTGATCCCAACTTAGTTACTCTCTATTTATGTATGTACCTTATATTGAATAAAGAACACTTTACTTTTCACCCACAGCACAAACATTCTGGTACATTTCCTAACTGTAAATATGAAGAACACTCTTACCCCGAAAATGAGAAAATGTGCAACCCTATTCCAGTAACTATTGAAAATGCGACCCCATGATAGTTAATCCAGTCATGAAAATGCGAGCCCATCCAGCGGCACATCCCCACCAGTCTCTTTTAAGGAAGTATCCCTAGGGTGGGGGGGGGGGGGGGGGTGAGAGGGGTTATTTGCCATAATGAGAATGCCAATGAGCTTAATGGGCTAGAGAGTATTAGCCAAAACCACAAGATTTCTCTGAATATTCATTGGCAAAATCAACATTATATCCATTTAAGCTTACATGCCTAAGCCAGAGAACACATTCACCTTCTCAGACATGTTTTTAAAAACTGGACACCCATGTGTGTTCCACAGGCTAATCATGCCTTAGGTGGCAATGAGTTTCACACATCTTTGATCTCACACCAATTAGTGAAATATTTGTAAAAAGTGTCAATGCAAACCAATGGAAGAAATGACATAAATACACCTCTTCCAAAATGATTCGCAGATTTTTTTAACAGAGTTATATTACCAGTCAAATCGAAGCTTCAACATTCATCCCCCGGGCCACCCCCAGGGCAAACCCCCCCCTCCCCACCACTCCAGCCATTTGAATTTCTGGAAAATTTTTGTTCAAATCTCCCCTCCCCAGGTTGAAAAGCTGTTTAAATGCCCCTGGATAGCTCCATTTCAAGTGATCAAATGCCCCTACCCCCAGGAAAATTACCAGATTTACAGTTTTAACTTTTCAGCATTAGTATTTTGAAAAATACATCATTGGACCGGAACCAGAAAATGTTTGAAATATCTTTGGAAATCTTGGCGGGTAAATGTGATGAATAAGCTTAAAAAGCACACAGGACATCAGGTTGCATGCTGAGAGGTATTTGTTCAGGAAAGCGTAAGACCTCGCCCTCTCAGTTGAGTCTCACTGCTGCGGTGCAGATTGTGCTTACGTAATGGTGGAGAGTGGTGCGACAGTCTCCAGAACTGTTATAACATCGAGCAAATATGGGATTAAACCCAGATTAAGACTACGTTCGAAATATTTGAGGTAATGAACTGTGATTTACGAGGTTTTGAAAACTGTATTGTTTAAGACGTTCAGGAAAAAGAAGTTATAAGCAATCTAGTGAATCTGCATTTCAAATTCGAACCTGTTTACATTCTACGTACAGCTCCGGAATAGACAACTAAAACACATTTAACCGACACAGTCAAATTATCCTTACCTCGATTTCTTTCTAAACACACCTCAGAATGATTATGAAGAGCAAAGTCCACGGTAAATCATCAGTTTTGCCTTTCACCAAATGTTTGGATTTAACTCTATTGCACTTGCATGGGTACTGTCAGGAGCAAGTCAGGTGTTGGGTCGCCCCAGTTTCACCACTTTCAAAGGGCGCTTTGGGCTCGTCACGGGAGGAAGATTACGTGACGAGCTAAAAGAATGTCTGCGTAAGGGGCCAGCGCTCGGGTGACCCTAAAAAGGGTGTATTGATGGGATAGTGGTTCGGCAGAAAATCACCCAAAATCCTGAGAGTCAGAATGACGGAACAGTGGAAAATCACTAGCAATCTTAAAAGATGGAACTAGAAATCCCCTTTTAGGGTAAAGTATGGTGGCCTATCGCTATCACTCGAAATTTGGCGAAGATTTTACGAAAAAAAAACTTTTCAAATGAACAGATTTTTTAATGAAAACTTAAAGCAAAAGATAAGTAATACTTAAATCAAATGTTTATACATTGAAAATCAAAACTAACTTGAAATAAAATGAAACAAAAGTAAATTTAAATTGAAAATCAAAAATAAAAATAAAATGAAATAAAAATAAACTTAAATGAAAGTGAAATGAAAACTGCATTCAAAAGGGAAAAAAAATGCAATGAAAAACAAAGTAAAATTAAATATTGCATGAGCCTAGCGCTATCATAGTATACAATAGTATGAAATCAGCACAAAAACAAAAGTAAAATTAAATTTTGCATGAGCCTAGCGCTATCATAGTATACAATAGTATGAAATGAACAGGAAAACAAAAGTAAAATTAAATTTTGCATAAGCCTAGCGCTATCATAGTATGCAATAGTATGAAATGAACAGAAAAGCAAAAGTAAAATTAAATTTTGCATGAGCCTAGCGCTATCATAGTATACCAGGATGCTTTGCACGATGAGAACTCCACATGCACAGCAATCACGAAAATGGCTGCCGAGTGGAGAAATTTCAAGGCGAAAATGAAAACGAAAAGAATCGACAAGGGTAAGGGAAAGAAGAAGGATGCTGTTAGCGCTTTTAACGACGAAAATGATACTTAGGTCGTGCAGCGATTAAGCGCTGAGGTCTCTGGTAAAGCCCAAAAATATTCAAGAATTGGTGCGAGGGAGTTTGTGTCCTATGAGTATGAAGAGTTTACGATTGAAAACATTCGAAGAGCACGTGAAAAACACTTCGTAGTCGACAAATCAATGAGCTGTGACATTTTGGCTGGAGAACTAGGGCCATCCTGCAACACGGTTAAGCAGCTTCCAGATTCCCGAGTGATCCACGTACGTTTTGTGGAACGAGTCGGTGAAGGTACTGAACTAGGCGGTCAGTATAAAACACAGACTGCGGACTACGGACTACGGACTACGGACTACGGACTACGGACTACGGACTACGGACTACGGACTACGGACTACGGACTACGGACTACGGACTACGGACTACGGACTACGGACTACGGACTGGGTATAAAACACGGACTCAGGTATAAAACGCGGACTAAGCATTACGGACTGGGTATAAAACGCGGACCGAGCATTACGGACTCGGTATAAAGCACGAAGAAAGGTTCTACATTGAATAAATTCTTGCACGAACGTTTCCATAAATAGAAGCTATCTGTATAAATTATAGAAGTCTCATTTCCCGAAAGTGCCCGCTCATACAGGTTTAACCATAATCGATTGCCGAAAAAGAAGTAGAAGACACTGAAAGTCACAAAATTGACGAGCTGTATGAATTTTCGAATGATTCAAGCCATGATTAAATGTTTTGAAAGATCAACAGTCGAGAGAATAGACCTTTTTCGCTTGTACATTTTGTTTTCCCAATACAGATCATGTGATGATACTCAGGAGATTTGATCTTTTGTTTTGTTCATTAAAGTGCCACTGAAACGAAATTTTCGTATGTGAGATTTTTGCGTAGTAATAAAGTTTCAACCTTACTTGGAAACACTGCAGACTTTTTTTTCGCATACGGTAAGCGAAAACTGCTTTTTCAGCCGTTCGAAGTTGGCTGGTTAAGCCCAAAATTGGCGGCCATCTTGGCGCGGCCAAAACAGCCTAGTGACGTCACTGGTTGTATTAGTCTCGTGCCGCGCTGAAAATTTAGAGTGATTATGAGAGAAGAGAATACTGTTCGAAGCCCCCCAAAAAACATCTTAAGGACATCTCAGAGCTTTAAATTAGATACTAACAGTAGCCTTAGCCATGAAGAGGTGGAGACGCGATCCTGGGGCTTTTCAGTCTATTTTATAATTGAATAGTTCCAAGGTAATTTATGAAAGCAAGCGAGTGCGAGTTCTGAAATCGCAAAATGCGCGGGACACTTAATCAAATGGCCAGCACTCAATTAAACAATGTCTACACTCATAAAGTAAAAAAGACCTGAAAACAAGAGAAAGCAGCTTTTGAAAATATTATCCGGAGTGCTGGTGCACGAATAGCAGCAACAACGCTTCAAGTTTTCGAGTCGCTTTGCTTCGAGGAAACCAGACGCTTTGCGAGTTTCACCGCGGACGAGATTGTGTTATGGTGACCTTTATCCAGTTGTATCTGCTATATTTGAACCTTGTTAATCGACCTTTGATAAACGTGAGAATCCAAATTACAGAACCAGGCTGAAAACAGACGACGACATATCGTGTATAGGCTTCAGGATGTGATATAATTGTTGCCATACTCGTCTTCGAAGTCTCCAATCGAGTACTCAAGATGTGCGAAAAATATAGTAAGCTCTTAGCTGTTCTAATCTGTAGCATTCATTTGGCGAAGCTACACTCTTTTGCGCCCTCCAACGTTTATGATGTGAATTAACTGTCAATGTTGGACAGAAATTACAAGGTAGAAAACTAGTAGATATCGACAATATGATGAATAATCTTGAATAAATGAAGTGAAAACAAGAGAGAATCTTAAGCGCTTCCATCGTGAATACAACCAGTGACGTCACAAGATCCTTAAACTCGGTTCCAGAGCCCGGACACAGTTTTGCTCCAAAAAGGCGATTTCGGCAGCTAAAAGAAGCACTTTCCGTTAGGATTTGAAAGAAATAATATTCACCACCATTTTAAGCACGTTTGAAACTACAAAGTGGGCTAATAAAAGAGAGTACGAAAATTTCGTTTCAGTGGCACTTTAAAAAGGGTACATGCAAGCATGAATATGTCTGCATGTACTGTTTTTAATGAAGAAGACAAAGGATCAAATCTCCCGAGTATCATCACATGATCTGTATTGGGAAAACAAAATGTACAAGCGAAAAAGGTCTATTGAGGGGAATCCCGCTGTATGTATTAAATAAATACACATAAATACGGCCACGGCGAAATGAGGGACAAAAAGTTGACAAATAGAAGAAACGACATTACACAAGGATGGCAGTTCTGCACGCTTAATACCGCCTTGGAAAAGGAACGAGAAAAAAAGGAAAAAAAGAATTCTTACAACACGGGGTACTCGTATTTGGTCACCCACCCAAGTACTATCCCCGCCGAACAGGGCTTAACTTTGTTGAGCAGACGAAACACGTTGCTGTCCTTGTGGTATAGTGACTCACCCAAGATGGCCGGGATTGGAGGTAAGGGCTGCGATATATAGTTTCATATATATATTAATTCTTCTTTTCTTGCAAAGTTTCGATTTCCGGTAAGACAGTACATGCATGAGGAGATGTAACGTTGTTGAAAACATTCACATTCACAAAGTTATCGGTCCGTGAGACCGAATTATCTTCGTTCGAGAGACTGAGGCAATTATTTCGAAAGTGCCGCTTGTCCGATCACCAAAGCAAGTAATAGTTCTCATTTTCATATTCCTCTAACTTTTTGTTCTCTACTTTCCCAGCCATGCAGTATCAGATATTTTTTCTCTTTTTGATACCTTTTCTCATCTTAGAAATTTTAAAAAATGCGTTTACCGTGGAGTCACTATACCACAAGGACAGCAACGTGTTTCGTCTGCTCAACAAAGTTAAGCCCTGTTCGGCGGGGATAGTACTTGGGTGGGTGACCAAATACGAATACCCCGTGTTGTAAGAATTCTTTTTTTCCTTTTTTTCCCGTTCCTTTTCCAAGGCGGTATTAAGCGTGCAGAACTGCCATCCTTGTGTAATGTCGTTTCTTCTATTTGTCAACTTTTTGTCCCTCATTTCGCCGTGGCCGTATTTATGTGTATTTATTTAATACATACAGCGGGATTCTCCTCAATTCTCTCGACTGTTGATCTTTCAAAACATTTAATCATGGCTTGAATCATTCGAAAATTCATACAGCTCGTCAATTTTGTGACTTTCAGTGTCTTCTATTTCTTTTTCGGCAATCGATTATGGTTAAACCTGTATGAGCGGGCACTTTCGGGAAATGAGACTTCTATAATTTATACAGATAGCTTCTATTTATGAAAACGTTCGTGCAAGAATTTATTCAATGTAGAACCTTTCTTCGTGCTTTATACCGAGTCCGTAATGCTCGGTCCGCGTTTTATACCCAGTCCGTAATGCTTAGTCCGCGTTTTATACCTGAGTCCGTGTTTTATACCCAGTCCGTAGTCCGTAGTCCGTATCCGTAGTCCGTAGTCCGCAGTCTGTGTTTTATACTGACCGCCTAGTTCAGTACCTTCACCGACTCGTTCCACAAAACGTACGTGGATCACTCGGGAATCTGGAAGCTGCTTTACCGTGTTGCAGGATGGCCCTAGTTCTCCAGCCAAAATGTCACAGCTCATTGATTTGTCGACTACGAAGTGTTTTTCACATGCTCTTCGAATGTTTTCAATCGTAAACTCTTCATACTCATAGGACACAAACTCCCTCGCACCAATTCTTGAATATTTTTGGGCTTTACCAGAGACCTCAGCGCTTAATCGCTGCACGACCTAAGTATCATTTTCGTCGTTAAAAGCGCTAACAGCATCCTTCTTCTTTCCCTTACCCTTGTCGATTCTTTTCGTTTTCATTTTCGCCTTGAAATTTCTCCACTCGGCAGCCATTTTCGTGATTGCTGTGCATGTGGAGTTCTCATCGTGCAAAGCATCCTGGTATACTATGATAGCGCTAGGCTCATGCAAAATTTAATTTTACTTTTGCTTTTCTGTTCATTTCATACTATTGCATACTATGATAGCGCTAGGCTTATGCAAAATTTAATTTTACTTTTGTTTTCCTGTTCATTTCATACTATTGTATACTATGATAGCGCTAGGCTCATGCAAAATTTAATTTTACTTTTGTTTTTGTGCTGATTTCATACTATTGTATACTATGATAGCGCTAGGCTCATGCAATATTTAATTTTACTTTGTTTTTCATTGCATTTTTTTTTCCTTTTGAATGCAGTTTTCATTTCACTTTCATTTAAGTTTATTTTTATTTCATTTTATTTTTATTTTTGATTTTCAATTTAAATTTATTTTTGTTTCATTTTATTTCAAGTTAGTTTTGATTTTCAATGTATAAACATTTGATTTAAGTATTACTTATCTTTTGCTTTAAGTTTTCATTAAAAAATCTGTTCATTTGAAAAGTTTTTTTTTCGTAAAATCTTTGCCAAATTTCGAGTGATAGCGATAGGCCACCATAGTAAAGAGTCTAAAGATAAATGTTATTAAGTCCAGTACGTTCCACTTTTTAACAGTAAAGAGCCCCGTCCTTCCCCCAAACACCCCCCCCCCCGGGAGGAGTTCGGGAAGGTAAATAAAGAAACTGTGTAACAAAGCAGCCCTTAAGCTAAAGGCACAGGCTTGTGAAACATCACAGCTCCTTCCCTCGCCCCGCAGAAAGAGGGTTAAATAATAATTTCTTGTCGTCAAGAATTCGTTATCCTATAGATTTCAGCTACTGATAGACTGCGAGCAGTCTCTCTTTTGCTCGAAAATCCGTAGGGAAACACGGAAGGAAGAACTCGAAACAACATCTGCGTGCCAGCGTATGATTTTCGAGCAAAAGAGAGACTGCTCGCAGTCTAAGCTACTGAGCACTGATTCTCTCAAAGCATTCGCATAATTCAGTCGAACAAAGTGACAAAATCTTACGGTTGTGTGCGTAAGTTAGAGTGAGAATGAGATATAAAAATCAATTGTCATATGAAAGGTCACGCCGTGCAGATAAACTTTGCAACGACAAATCGCACCAAATCCTAAAGCGTGAAAGGCGTGAAAGCGTGTAAGGCGTGAAATCGCTGCGTTTACAAAATATACATTTGTTTGAAATGTCAGGAAATATATTCCAGCTAGTCTTTTAGGATTTGCCGTGATTTTCTGCCTTTCCGTGATTTAGGGTGATTTTCCGCCATTCCGTCTTTGAGGATTTGAGAGTTTTCCTCCGTTTCGTTTCTGGTGATTTCAACCTCGTCCCCAGGGCCTTCTCCTCGACGATTTTCAAAATGGCGGAAGGCCCTGGGGACGAGGTTGCTGGTGATTTTTTAGGCTCGATTACCAGCCGCTGTTGGGGAAAGGAGCCCGCGCTCCTCCCCCGAACTCTTCTCAGGGAGGGTAGACCAGACACGAGAGAGCAGAGGAAATCGAGCCTAGTGATTTTTCAGCTTTCCGACACTGTCTTTGGATTACGGGTGATTTTCCGCCGTTCAATCTTTCAGGATTTCGGTTTTTTTCCGCCGTCATTTCATCGTTCCATCATTCCATCACTTCCCATTTCGGTTTTTAGGGTCGCCCAACGCGCCCCGCTTTTACACCAGACTCGATACCACAGAACCTGCTTAGATTATTGCAACAGCATTTGCTCTTTATGTTCTATCTAAAATAACCTCACGGTTATTATGTTGCTTTGTTCACTGAGATATTAATGTTTTTCACACTTCGATAAGTTAAATTAATCACTCCCGGAAATAATTTCAATTAAAATCCCTGCAGCAGGAACTCAAATTGATATGCCGACAAACGCGCGATAGTTTCTGATATCTGATTGGTGACCCTGTTAACAATCGGATTACCTGGAAAATGAGGAAAGCACGCTTCTTATAGCAGGCGTTCCTTCCCCTTCTTCCTCAAATTTTTTGCCAACTAACCTCCAACGTACAGACTATCGCAGCTGTTCTTTCAAAGATACTTTTCAATGGAGAAATAATGAGAATTGAAGCTTTCCTGTCCAGTCAGGCATTGGTCTTGACGAAAACATACATCTGATAAATTTAACTTATCCTGCAGGCAACTGTCATAGACAGAGATCTTCCAGGTAAAAGAGCTGTCACAACCTATTCTTGCTCGGGTTTTAACGTAAATTGATGCTCAGTTTAGTGAGATTTAACTAGCAATTAGTAAGTTATTCAGTGAGTATTAGCCAATGGGAATTCTGCGTTCGCCAGCGAACGCAGAAATGAACAATGTATGTGTTATTGACCAATTGTGAGGTCAAGATGGCTGGATATTGGCCGAGTTCTTTTTCTTTGCTTGTTTATGGACCGAGCCGGAGTCGAAGTCCATAAACTGAAAAAAAGAGAATGGGTTCTTACAGCAGGCATTCTTCCTTTCCCCTCGTCCCCCGCCCCCCCCCCCCCCCGCTTTCCTGCCGCGCTTCAATATTGATCTCATCAGCTTTACACATTAAATGAAGAATACAAAAGCACTGAACCGACACAAGACACAACGAAGAATGACTTTTTGAAGGTGTACTATATTTCTGTTGGCCAAACCAGTTTTCTTCAGGTACAGTGAAAATTTTACATTGGGACGTTTTTATGTGGCAAATTTTCGTAAAATCGGAAATATGTAGAACTAAGTGACAGTGTCAAATTAAAAATAAGCATATGGTTGAATGAAATAATGAAATAAAATGATCGACTGAACGTAATAAAAGGAAACAATTACTGTATTTCAACTCTACTTGGATCGCGTCAATGTTAAGCTTTCGGTTTTGAACAGTAGAAAACAAAATGTTCCTCTGCGAGTTTTTTTTTTCTAATTACTGCCACCCTCGTAAATCAGTAGAGTTAAATCCCTTTCAAACAATGGACACTTCAGAGCAAAAATGAATAGTTTTAATAATCAAGTAAATAAAAAATATCTCTGCATGACTGCATTTTTGAAAAAGGCGTTAAAAGGAAAGTGCGTTCTTTTACAGTAAGTGAGCTACACACTTTGATTTTAGATCTTGAGTTCGAGGAAAGATCTCACTTTAATCAATCAATCAATCAATCAATCAATCAATCAATCAATCAACCAATCAATCAACCAATCAAGCAAGCAAGCAAGCAAGCAAGCAATCACTCAGTCACTCACTCACTCACTCGATCGATCGATCAATCGATCAATCAACTCTTTACTGATTTAAACACGTTGCACCTAAGAGCCGAGTAAGCTTACTAAGTAAATCTACATAGTAACTTCCAAGTGTTTTCAATGACACGTGTTAGCATAGCCGCTGAGTTTTACAAAATATAATAGAAGCATAAATGGATAGCAGCATAGTGTTAGAGAAACTTGAGATTAGCTCTCAATTGCTGGATGGACTAGCATCCCAACCTGAAAATGAGATATGCATCTACTCTTTTCACAATACGGCCGGGAAGCCTGTACCAAGCGCCCTGAGGTAGAAAGCTAGACCTAGGAAAGAGACTTTTCAGAGTTGCTACTCACGTACTTATGTTTTGTTAACTTATGATCAGTTCTTTTTCAAGAGAATCAGACGAATATGGCATGTTAACTCCATTTTCTAGATTTAATACCAAGTGCCCTTTGTCGGTCTCTAAAGGACTCTCTCAAAGGTACCCCCTTTCCATCTGGAGTGCTCGATACAGGGTTACCCGGGTCCTCTATCTAACACGAGAAAGGACCGTGAAAACGAGGTTAGGCACTAGCGCGCCCTGAAGACGCATTTAGTGCATCATCAGCAGCTTTGGGAGGTTAATCATGGAAAAAAGCTATCTTTCATTGACTGTTGTTTGATTGCATTTGTTGATTAGTAACAGTCGCGACAGCTAGCTGTCTTTATCCGGTCAAATATTGTTCGCTCGGACATAGTTTCGAATCGGCAGAAAAGTACTCTGAGGGCAAGATCCATAAGAGTGAGCTTGAACCAAAGAACGGCAATGTAAAAATACTGTCTATTTTAATTCATCAGGGGAACATTCTCGTCCCCAGAGGCCGCGTTCGTTTTGGTCTGGGAAGGTGCAACACCAAAAGTCTGCGATTCACGGAATTCCCGTCACTCAGCGGATGCTCCGAGTCAAGTCTGACAAATCTAATTGGGTAATTAATTGGGTAATTAATTGGGTGAGAATACGAAACGATTACTCTGCGCATGCTCAGAAAATTGGACCTTCAAGTTTTTAGCCAGAAAGTCAGCTTGTAAAATCATTTAAGGTATCTATATTAAAGTAACAGCGTCGAACGCACTCTCAATAATCTTTGATTACTACTAGTTTATAATTTTACTGTACTCTACGTAGCGTACCGCAACAAGTATAAGCTTTTTTATTGTTTTTTTTTTTTAATAATAATTGTCTTTTAATTAGCTTACTTGTATTATTTCTATAGTGTCTCTCAAATTGCATGTCCATGTTTGTAAGCCAAAGTTGTGAGTGTCCTTTTTTCCTGTAAGTAGAGTACTGTAAGTAGATCGTAGTGAGTAGATAACGTAGTCTGTAGGCTCTTTTGGACTATTTAGTAACTTCATTGTTGTAATTGTTTTGAGCTATAAAACAACAAAAAATTCCTTAAAAACGCCGAGGGTTTTGCGCGCGTAACCCTTCGTCAATTCTACCCTGTCCCCAGTCACGCAGGTGTCACGGCATCTTTTTGGTAACGCCACTTGACTTATCACATGATTAAAATTTATGAGTGGCAGCTCCCAATAACCAGCCTGGAACATAAACAAATTCAGGCACCATCCACGGGTGATTTTCCGCCGTTCTGTCTTTCACAGGATTTCGGGTTAATTTCCGCCGTTCCGGCATTTCACCGTTCCATCATTCCATCATTCGTCCGTTTCTCCGTTTCGGCTTCTTTTATACGGTCGCCCGACGAGCTCCGCTTTTGCACCAGGCTCGAGACTACAGAACTTGCATAGATTATTACAACCATATTTCTTCTTTATATTCCGTACTGATAGTAAAACTAAAGGACATTGCCATGCTAAAATAAGCTCACGGTTATTATGTTGTTTTGTTCAGATATTACTGGTTTTCACACTTCGATAAGTTAAATTAATCACTCTGGGAAATAATTTCAATTAAAATCCCTGCAGGAAGTCAGATTAATATGCCGATAAACGCGCGATAGTTTCTGATTGCATTGGTGACCCTGTTGACATTCGGATAACGTGGTAATGACGAAAGCACGGTTATTATAGCAGTCGTTCCTTCCCCTTCTTCCTCGAATTTTTTGCCAACTAACCTTCAACGTACAGGCTATCGCAGCTGCTCTTTCAATTTTTCAATGGCGAAATAATAAGAATTGACTCCTTCTTGTTCAGTCAGGCATAGCTCTTGACAAGAACGAACATCTGATAAATTAGATTTTTCCAATATCCTGCAGGCAAAACTGTCATAAACAGAGCTCTTTCAGGTGAAAGAGCTGTTACAACCTTTTCTTGCTCGGGTTTTAACATAAACTGATGCTCACGCTAGTGAGATTTAACTAGCACATAGTAAGTTATTCAGCGAGTATCAGCCAATGGGAATTTTGCGTTCGCCATCGAACGCAGAAATGAACAACATATGAGCTATTGACCAAACTTTTTCGGTCAAGATGGCTGGATATTGGCAAAGTTCTTTTTTTGGTGTGTTTATGGACCGAGACAGAGTCGAGGTCCATAGACTCGCCAAAAAAGAACGAGGCCAGTATCCGGCCATCTTGACCGAAAAAGTTTGGTCAATAAAGGATTTATTACATGGTTTTCCGAAAAATATTTCTTGCGGGATACAGCGGGTGGTCCCGAGGGGGCAAGATAGCTCCATCTTGCCCGCTCGGGTGGCCAATCACAGCGCAGGATTCTGTTTATCTTCCCCGTTCACGGAGCTAGCCATATAATAAAGGGAGTTTTAGCAGGCGTTCTTTCTTTCTCCCAGTCCCCCTCCTCCTATCCGTGCTTTGCCTTCTCTTGCGCGCACAAGGAGTTCAAAAAACAAACACGCCGTCAATAGAGCGACCATTTTATTTACTCAACACGCGCACTATCTGTGTTATTTTCTCTATAATTGAACGCAGTGTATTAATGGCTTAAGTCTTTAATTACAATCTTAGAAAAGGCAACGATGCAAACTTAGAACCCAGCAATTCTCAGCTTTTGTTTGTTACCGAAAGAACTAAGTTAAATGCAACGCATGCGCAATTGCTCGAAAAATTGAGACCGATTGCTTTTGCAGAAACTCGCCGATTTCTGACGATCCAGTCGTTAGATTTTCGAGAAATTTGGCAAAAAATAGTTCAGAAACCATGTGAATGATCTATCACCAAACATAGGGTATTTCTAATAATACTGAAAACGATTTGTGGAGAATTGCGAAAATCGCCTATGTCAAAATTTTATTAGAACAGTGTTGACAGAAGGGATTTAATGCAAATTCGCAGTGGGCAAACGATGAAAACAATCTAACGACTGGAATTTTTTAAATAAACAAAGACCATTTGTTAAGCCTTGTTTTCAACCAGCCCCGTTGCCATGGCACAGCACACACCCTAATGAAAATGCGAGAATAAATACTTCGGGCGCCAAAGCATAAATAGTTTAAAAGTAATGATAAATTAGGCATAGGCACTTGAAAACTGTGTTCGGCCACCTTGAGGTATCTGAGTTACGGCGTCGAACGCACTCTCATAATCTTTGATTACTGCTAGTTTATAATTATACTGTACTCTAGGTAGCGTACCGCAACAAGTATAGGCTTTTTGTTTTTTTTTTAAATAATTTTTGTCTTGTTGTTAGTGTACTTGTGTATTTTCCATTATCTGTCACAATGCATGTTCGTGTTTGTAAGCCAAAGCAGTAAGTAGTGTACTGCAAGTTTATTGTACGTAATGCGTGGATTGTAATGCGTAGATACGTACTCTGTAGACTGTTTTGGAATGTTTAGAAACTTAATTGTAATTGTTGTAATTGTCTGAGCGATAAAATAAAAAAAAAATTCCTAGAAACGCTGAGGGTTTTGCGCGCGTAACCCCTCGTCAATTCTACCCTGTCCCCAGTCACGCAGGTGTCACACATCTTTTCGGTAATGCCTCTCGACTTATCACGTGATTAAAATTTATGAGTGGCAGCTGCCAATAACCAGCCCGGAACATAAACAAACTCAGGCATCATCCACGCCACGGAAGGGTACGTCACCTGAAGGTAAAACTTGGCTTGGCGCATGGATAATGGCTGAACTCCTAAAAGGAATAAAAGAACTTTCATCGTTACATGTCATTCCAATAACGTTTCACATATGGGTGGGTGGGACTTAGAACATAAAAATTAAATTTCAAGTTATCATCAATACCCAGCCGAGGCATATTTGTTCGACTTGTACTGGCTTTTTCCTAATCTTGTCACATGACACGTTAATAGTTTAAGAAAAACCTCGTAGTGGTCTTAGAGCAAATAGAGTCCAGAAACCTGAAGAGCATAGGGAAAGTTTTGATTCCGCATTTTTTTTTTTGAAACCAGCGATTTTTAATTACCAGATTGTATCCATGGTGATGGGAAACATTGGCAAAACTTGTCATCCAGTATTCTTTTTTTAGAACAAATCTTCAATCTTTGACACTATCAAACCACCATAAAAATTTTCATTAAAACATCAAGCCTCAAAATTGATAGCCGTTTGGAAAAGGCAATAGCCGCTCCACGTCTGTTTTTTTTGGTTATTGGCAAACTCACACAATAGGGTAAGGAACAGACCTCCATAGATGGTAGTACATTCAGTATATCTGGGCTATTAACCAAGCATGAAGGGTTTTGAAATGTCCGCATCTCACCAAAATAAAAATCATGACATGATCAAATACTTGACACTAAATATACCAACGTACCTCCGACATCTTTGAAGCCATATTCTCTGGCCAGCTCAGCCACTATCAAAATACGACCGCTTTTCTTCATGATGTTGGGATCTAATGGATAAAAAAATATACAATTGCTGCCGGCGTTTTCAACAAGAGTCAATTTTTGTGTCTTGATCAAACAAGGCCTTTTCTTTTCATGTGTCCTCTGATCATTACAAAGTCGTGTTGTTGCCAAGGTAATATGTAGCAGCCATGGTCTGTTTGTCTATCTGTTTGCTTATCTCACGGTCCATGTGTCCAACTTTCTACTTGGGCGGCACCTTGCATGAGTCCTTTGGTCTTGTTCGTGCCCCTTTGGGTATTATACCTTCTCTTTTGTTTATTATATTTTTTATGAAGTTTTTTTCCTTAGGGCAGTGTTTTTTAGTTAACTATGTAAAAGATAATTGTAACCCAATAAAACTTTTTTAATAAAAAATATCTGTCTCTCTCTTAATCAGTGAGCGAGTAAGCAAGCGAGCGAGTCAGTCCGTCACAAGGACACGCTGACAAGGAATTTCAACACAAAATGAAAAATTACCTGCTGCAAGCCAAGCAACAGCTTTGCCGGAAAAAGTTACATCTTCAGCGTCCTTGAACATTCGGGTTTCTTCACTCTCCTAAATTACACAAATAAGAAGCAACACACTTATTGCAATCTTCTTCCAGCAACAATAAAAGGCTTTGTCATACCATAAGGAAGTGGTCACAAGCTGGGGTGGGTGTGAAATTTCGAGCTTGAAGAGGTCCTAAATAAATGCAATTTTCCAGCTTCTGGTGACTTATACCAGCAAGGCCCAGTGATAATAACTTTATAATAACTTTTGCGCACTTCCATTCATTATCAAATTTGCACGCTGGTAGATAAGTGTTTTCACTATCAGACTGATCACTATAAGCTCAAGTAAAAGCAAGTTGGTCTTGTTTTTAATTGACCAAGATCGCTCCTAATATGAACACAATCGCCGAGTGAAATGGCTCTTCATTTCATACCAAAGATTACCTTTTCACCCTCAGTAGCCTTCTCAAGCGCCCACTTTTGAATCAGTTCAGTCTTCGCGGGCCCAGGCCATAGTGAAACACATGCTACATTCTGTTTTCGCAGTTCAACAGCCATATCTGCAGCCATTCTGTCGTTCTGAGTGAAAGAATTAAGCTTTCAGAAACCTTCTTTGCACAAGTGCTTTATTGTATTAGTCTTCTTCAAGGCTGCTGCCTAACAGGAGCCCAGCAGCCTGGGGCACCCAAGAAAGTCCTTTGGGCGCCTAAGTTTTTGAAACATCTCCCAAAACTTAACCTGTTGGGCTCCTAACTTTTTGGCTTTTGCCTTTCTGGGCTCCTTGAAATATTGTTAGGCAACAGCCTTGTTCTTAACCCTTTAAAGATTCCCTATCGGGGGTGAGCCAATTCAGGGCTCGAAATAAACTCTTTCGCTCGGGAGCCAGCTAGAGAAAAGGCACAACTGAAGAGCTAAAACGAGGCTGTCAATAAAAGCAGGAAACATGGAACATCTAGGAACATTCCGGAACATCCCGGAACATCGAATAATTATGATAATTATTTGAAAAATATGAAAATTAAATTTTCAAAAATAACATTAAAGAAAAAAATCTGGTATCAGTTCGAAATATGAAGAGATATTTTGGGCCGGGATGGGCCTAGGGAGCGTTTGGTATTCTTTCAACTGACCACAATGACTGCAGGCTCTTCTTTCCCGCCGATTGCGTCTGGCGGCCTTACAGCACTCTGTTTTTCAGCACAAACATGGAAGATTCGGATGATGAATGCCAGGTAATTTATGGCATAAATTTCATTTGTTGATACCTGATTTCTTCAACATCTGAGGTGTTCGTAGGAGCATAATCAGTTGCTTGTTAAGTTGGTTAGGTTGCAATTATCATCCCCAGTTTTCGCGCTCTCCGCTAGGATCACCTGGTACTATGACCCGTCAAGAGCAGATGGCCTTTCCAGGAACCCGAGTAACAAGCAAGTTATTAATAAACTAAAAGCAATCAAAGACTAAAGAAGTGCGTTCACAAGCGGACTTCAGATGTGTGGTCTACTTTGGTGGTGTTCGAACGGCTCGATAGAAAACTACGGTTGATCGAATGTCAAATGACGATCTGCACGTGAAGTTGAACTAGCGATGAATAGATTTAAATTTAGCCTCCGGTAAAATTAATTAAGTATTAACTTGTACTGGACAAAAACTGTCACCCTGCAAGCAGAGCCTTTTCTTACGATATATATGGCCACACTTAGAATTCAATTTCAGATCGACACTGCAAGCGACCGTGTTCAAAGGTTTTTAAACTAGTGTTTGTATATGTTTACACTGTCATCAGAGCTCGAGCAGTCCGAAATAGTTTAGACAAGACACTCAATGTCGAAAAGTTTCTATTTCATTCATGGAGGAACTGTTTCTTCATGAGAAATCTTATATATGCATATCTTTGAATTGACGTAATGAACTGAATAAAGGATCACACCCGTGTACCCATGTTTTCCGGTCTGATTAAGAATTCGAACGCCGCCACCTTGGTTTTCTATGAACAACGAAATTAGTAATAAGGGACAGTCACGTGATTAAACCGATGGTGAACCTGACTGAAAGGAATGGATTACTTTAAGGTTGCGAGCCTTCACTAATTGCAATCATTAGTAAGACTTGTAAAGCTACCGATATTTTCAGGTGACATGTCTCTGACCTGAAGGTGATGGTTTTCTTTAAAGTTATTTCGAAAGGCGCGAAGTAAAAAACTTTTCAAGTCCGTAGTTTTCACGGAGAAACAAACACTGGTCCTTTTGCATTTTCCCTTTGCTACTTCTTTCAGGGTTCCAGTTTAAAACACAGTTCTTTATTATCGCAGTTCTGCATTATCGATGACTGGAATCAGGCTGGTTCTGAGGATATCCTTCGGCAGTTTTGTTAGATCGACGTTCTCTACATTTATAACTGAAGAAAGATTCTACTTTTCAATAAACCTTCTCCCCAAATCGTCATCTCCGGCCCGCAAAAAGTCGCCTAATTCCTCTAACAGCCGCCATTGTTCTTGCGACAAATGAAAAGCACAACTGGTGATGTAGTGCGCCCACGATCCCATAACAAGTCCAGTACTCGAGTCACAAGTACCTCGAGTCACAAGTACTCCAAGTAGAGCAAGTACCTCAAGTAGTCCAAGAACTTCAAGTATAGCCCAGAACCTCAAGTAGTCCAAGAACCTCAAGTAGTCCAAGAACCTCAAGTAGTCCAAGAACCTCAAGTAGCCCAAGTACCTCAAGTAGTCCAAGAACCTCAAGCAGTCCAAGAACCTCAAGTTGTCCAAGAACTTCCAGTAGTCCAAGAACCTTAACTAGTACAAGTACCTCAAGAAGTACAAGTACCTCAAGTAGTCCAAGAACCTTAACTAGTACAAGTTACCTGTAGTAGCACAAGAACCTCAAGTAGTCCAAGAACCTTAACAAGTAGCAAGTACCTCAAGTAGTCCAAGTACCTCAAGTAGTCCAAGTACCTCAAGTAGTCCAAGTACCTCAAGTAGTCCAAGTACCTCAAGTAGTCCAAGTACCTCAAGTAGCCCAAGAACCTCAAATAGTCCAAGTACCTCAAGTAGTCCAAGAACCTCAAGTAGTCCGAGTACCTCAAGTAGTCCAAGTTCCTCAAGTAGTCCAAGTACCTCAAGAAGCCCAAGAACCTTAAGAAGTACAAGTACCTCAAGTAGTCCAAGTACCTCAAGTAGTCCAAGTACCTCAAGTAGTCCAAGAACCTCAATAGTCCAAGTACCTCAAGTAGCCCAAGAACCTCAATAGTCCAAGTACCTCAAGTAGTCCAAGACCTCAAGTAGCCAAGTACCTCAAGTAGTCCAAGTTCCTCAAGTAGTCCAGTCCTCAAGTAGTCCAAGTACCTCAAGTAGTCAGTACTCAAGTAGTCCAAGTACCTCAAGTAGCCCAAGAACTTCAAATAGTCCAAGTACCTCAAGTAGCCCAGAACTCAATAGTCCAAGACCTCAAGTATCCAAGACCTCAAGAGTCGAGTACCTCAAGTAGTCCAAGTTCCTCAAGTAGTCCAAGTACCTCAAGTAGTCCAAGGACCTCAAGAAGCCCAAGAACCTAAGAGTACAAGTACCTCAAGTAGTCCAAGTACCTCAAGTAGCCCAAGAACTTCAATAGTCCAAGTACCTCAAGTAGCCCAGACCTCAAATAGTCCAAGTACCTCAAGTAGTCCAAGAACCTCAAGTAGTCCGAGTACCTCAAGTAGTCCAAGTTCCTCAAGTAGTCCAAGTACCTCAAGTAGTCCAAGGACCTCAAGAAGCCCAAGAACCTTAAGAAGTACAAGTACCTCAAGTAGTCCCAAGTACCTCAAGTAGCCCAAGAACCTTAAGAAGTACAAGTACCTCAAGAAGTCCAAGTACCTCAAGTAGGCCAAGTACCTCAAGTAGTCCAAGTACCTAAGAATCAAGTACCTCAAGTAGGCCAAGAACCTCAAGTAGCCCAAGAATCTCAAGTAGTCCAAGTACCTCAAGTAGCCCAAGAACCTTAACTAGTACAAGTACCTCAAGAAGTACAAGTACCTCAAACAGTCCAAGAACCTTAACTAGTACAAGTTACCTGTAGTAGCACAAGAACCTCAAGTAGTCCAAGAACCTTACCTAGTAGAAGTATCTCAAGTAGTACAAGTACCTCAAGTAGTCCAAGTACCTCAAGTAGCCCAAGAACCTCAAGTAGTCCAAGTACCTCAAGTAGTCCAAGTACCTCAAGTAGTCCAAGTACCTCAAGTAGTTCAAGTACCTCAAGTAGCCCAAGAACCTTAAGAAGTACAAGTACCTCAAGTAGTCCAAGTACCTCAAGTAGCCCAAGAACCTTAAGAAGTACAAGTACCTCAAGTAGTCCAAGTACCTCAAGTAGGCCAAGAACCTCAAGTAGTCCAAGTACCTCAAGTAGTCCAAGTACCTCAAGTAGTCCAAGAACCTCAAGTAGCCCAAGAACCTTAAGAAGTACAAGTACCTCAAGTAGTACAAGTACCTCAAGTAGTCCAAGAACCTTAACTAGTACAAGTACCTCAAGACGTACAAGTACCTCAAACAGTTCAAGAACCTTAACTAGTACAAGTTACCTGTAGTGGCACAAGAACCTCAAGAAGTCCAAGAACCTTAACTAGTAGAAGTATCTCAGGTAGTACAAGTACCTCAAGTAGTCCAAGAACCTCAAGTATTCCAAGAACCTCAAATAGTACAAGTACCTCAACGGTCAACGGTTCACAAGCCCTAGGATTTCAAATTTCATCAGAAACACTTTTTCGGTTCCGTGTCCAGTGATAATGGGAAACGTTTTGTGACAAAATGTGACGTTTGATTTGAATACAATAAAGTCATAAATGAAGTTTAATTAATTGAAATTCAATTAATTAAATTTGCATTTCAATCCATTCCATTTTCAATCATAAATGAAGTTTAATTAATTGAAACTCAATTAATTAAATTTGCATTTCAATCCATTCCATTTCAATTATTGAAAGAAAATGGAAAAAAAAATTGAAAATGAAAACACTATGTCAATAAGCTAATGAGTGTACTTAAAGTGGCAGGAATAAATGATGCGACATTCTCTGAAAGTGGGAAACAGTTTCACAAAAGGTATGAATGACCCTTGGAAATGTTTTTTTAATTATATTAAGTCAACTTTTGTACTTCGTCTTCGCATTGGATGTCATGTAAACAGATTGCTGGAATAAAAACCAACACATGTAGCTCGGCTGTTCGTCCACCATCTCAAATGGCGATCCAGTCAATTCGATACAAAGTCGATCTGATACAAGTTGTTTCATTGCAATTCGAAGTCAATTCAATACCCATCTAAAGTCGATTCAATGCATGCAAACTGAAGTCACCACTCCATACAAAACTTTAAGATACTTGGCAGTCTGAAATTATTACAGAATTTCCACGCTCAGAATTGCCAAGCGATACTGGACAATTTGTTCCACCTTGAGGCTCATCTGCCTCTCCTTTGAATCGGGCTGGTTTCAGAGAAGAAGTTCAGCGTATTCAGCTAGCGGAAAAAGTCCCAAGCCCTCGAGACAAACGATGCGATGCACTTTGGAATCGATACAACATGGCGGACGGGGGACACTAAACAACGCTTTAGTTTCCATAATTTTAAAAATCTGGAGTGCTAATCAAAGAAATAAGTCTACTTCTTGAAATGAATTTTGATTTGAAAAATCAATCACACTGTATGGCCCAGCTTCTTAGCAACCCCGTTATTGTCAATGATTAAAAATTTTAATTGATAAAATGTTTCATGTGTAAAGTATTCCTACTACTTAGACATTCTTGGAAGTATATATATCTCTCCATTTACAGTAAGTCTTAATGTGATGCGGTAATTTGTTTATTGTCAGCCTGTGAACATGTGGGATGAAATAAATAATGTAGGCTTGAGGTAAGAAACTTATTTATTTATTTATTGATTTTTTTTTTTATTTTTTTATTTATGTATTTATTTATTTATTTATTTATTTATTTATTTATGGGCTTTGTCACTTGTAATCTAATAGTTATTCTGACCATTATTGGCTCAGCAGAGCTGAGGATGGGGGACTGCCCCTCTTTTGCATAAAGGTTTAGGTCAAGTCTGCATCAGATCAGTGGGGTATTTCTTTTCCCCCACTATTCCACTCCCCCACCCCTCTTATTCTACTCCATTGCAGGGTTTAACCTCCAGCAAATGTTCTGGTAACCACTTGGGTGGAGAGAGGCACTGACACAACACAAAGACCTCGGCCAGGGGGTGAAGCCCACCGACTGCCTGATCCAGAATCCAGTATGCTAACCTGATGCATCAGGCCAATGCACCTCCTCCTTGTGTGTACTTAAATGGAAAAAATTGACAGATACAACTGCAGTTACTTTGCTTATGAGAACACTGCAGTAGTTGTAGATTCTTGGTCTGCCCCCAAAAAATGTTTTGAAAGATTGTCACATACCTTTCGCTGTACAGTTGCATAATTTCTGATTAGGTTGTAATAATTATGCCTTGACTTGTCTTTTCTCTTCTGAAAGGTCCAATTATGTTGCTGCGTGCTACGCAGCCCAAGATGATGGTTCCAGCTAAACAGGGGCTCATTGTCAATGTGTCATCTGGTGGAGGAATGCGTTATCTGTTTAATGTTGCATACGGTGTTGGCAAAGCGGCGGTGAGTGTTTGAAAAATACTTGCAGTATTTGCGAGAAATACAAGGCCTTGCTCTCCAGCAACATTTTTCCATACAAATCCTCTAAATAAAGTAGTGGTAAAGTGGTAAAGTTTCTTTTGTGAAAAAACGCCTAAACATGCATTTTTTGTAGTCAGGAGGTCCCTTTGAGTCATCCCTTGGTCCTTTTGAGTCATCCCGGTGTGAATAGATATCCAAAATTATTTTTTTCTACCAACATTTTTAACATTTCATTGTTGATCTTCATAACATAATTGTTTGCCAAATATTATGAAGCTTAGCCATACAATGTGATTGATTTTTCAAAATCAAAATTCATTTCAAGAAGTAGACTTATTTCTTTGATTAGCACTCCAGATTTTTAAAATTATGAAACTAAAGCGTTGTTTAGCGTCCCCCGTCCGCCATGTTGTATCGATTCCAAAGTGCATCGCATCGTTTGTCTCGAGGGCTTGGGACTTTTTCCGCTAGCTGAATACGCTGAACTTTTTCTCTGAAACCAGCCCGATTCAAAGGAGAGGCAGATGAGCCTCAAGGTGGAACAAATTGTCCAGTATCGCTTGGCAATTCTGAGCGTGGAAATTCTGTAATAATTTCAGACTGCCAAGTATCTTAAAGTTTTGTATGGAGTGGTGACTTCAGTTTGCATGCATTGAATCGACTTTAGATGGGTATTGAATTGACTTCGAATTGCAATGAAACAACTTGTATCAGATCGACTTTGTATCGAATTGACTGGACGCCATTTGAGATGGTGGACGAACAGCCGAGCTACATGTGTTGGTTTTTATTCCAGCAATCTGTTTACATGACATCCAATGCGAAGACGAAGTACAAAAGTTGACTTAACATAATTAAAAAAACATTTTCAAGGGTCATTCATACCTTTTGTGAAACTGTTTCCCACTTTCAGAGAATGTCGCATCATTTATTCCTGCCACTTTAAGTACACTCATTAGCTTATTGACATAGTGTTTTCATTTTCAATTTTTTTTTTTCCATTTTCTTTCAATAATTGAAATGGAATGGATTGAAATGCAAATTTAATTAATTGAGTTTCAATTAATTAAACTTCATTTATGATTGAAATATGGAATGGATTGAAATGCAAATTTAATTAATTGAATTTCAATTAATTAAACTTCATTTATGACTTTATTGTATTCAAATCAAACGTCACATTTTGTCACAACATTTCATTACCGTCTTCCCATTATCACTGGACACGGAACCGAAAAAGTGTTTCTGATGAAATTTGAAATCCTAGGGCTTGTGAACCGTTGACCGTTGAGGTACTTGTACTATTTGAGGCTCTTGGAATACTTGAGGTTCTTGGACTACTTGAGGTACTTGTACTACTTGAGATACTTCTACTAGTTAAGGTTCTTGGACTTCTTGAGGTTCTTGTGCCACTACAGGTAACTTGTACTAGTTAAGGTTCTTGAACTGTTTGAGGTACTTGTACGTCTTGAGGTACTTGTACTAGTTAAGGTTCTTGGACTACTTGAGGTACTTGTACTACTTGAGGTACTTGTACTTCTTAAGGTTCTTGGAGCTTCTTGAGGTACTTGGACTACTTGAGGAACTTGGACTACTTGAGGTACTCGGACTACTTGAGGTTCTTGGACTACTTGAGGTACTTGGACTATCTGAGGTTCTTGGGCTACTTGAGGTACTTGGACTATTTGAAGTTCTTGGGCTACTTGAGGTACTTGGACTACTTGAGGTACTTGGACTACTTGAGGTACTTGTACTTCTTAAGGTTCTTGGGCTTCTTGAGGTACTTGGACTACTTGAGGAACTTGGACTACTTGAGGTACTCGGACTACTTGAGGTTCTTGGACTACTTGAGGTACTTGGACTATTTGAGGTTCTTGGGCTACTTGAGGTACTTGGACTACTTGAGGTACTTGGACTACTTGAGGTACTTGGACTACTTGAGGTACTTGGACTACTGAGGACTTGGCTACTTGAGGTACTTGGACTACTTGAGGTACTTCTACTTGTTAAGGTTCTTGGACTACTTGAGGTTCTTGTGCTACTACAGGTAACTTGTACTAGTTAAGGTTCTTGGACTACTTGAGGTACTTGTACTTCTTGAGGTACTTGTACTAGTTAAGGTTCTTGGACTACTGGAAGTTCTTGGACAACTTGAGGTTCTTGGACTGCTTGAGGTTCTTGGACTACTTGAGGTACTTGGGCTACTTGAGGTTCTTGGACTACTTGAGGTTCTTGGACTACTGGAGGTTCTTGGGCTACTTGAGGTTCCTGGGCTATACTTGAAGTTCTTGGACTACTTGAGGTACTTGCTCTACTTGGAGTACTTGTGACTCGAGGTACTTGGACTTGGACGGATTGTTATGGGATCGTGGGCGCACTACATCACCGTTGTGCTTTTCATTTGTCGCAAGAACAATGGCGGCTGTTAGAGGAATTAGGCGACTTTTTGCGGGCCGGAGATGACGATTTGGGGAGAAGGTTTATTGAAAAGTAGAATCTTTCTTCAGTTATAAATGTAGAGAACGTCGTTCTAACAAAACTGCCGAAGGATATCCTCAGAACCAGCCTGATTCCAGTCATAGATAATGCAGAACTGCGATAATAAAGAACTGTGTTTTAAACTGGAACCCTGAAAGAAGTAGCAAAGGGAAAATGCAAAAGGACCAGTGTTTGTTTCTCCGTGAAAACTACGGACTTGAAAAGTTTTTTACTTCGCGCCTTTCGAAATAACTTTAAAGAAAACCATCACCTTCAGGTCAGAGACATGTCACCTGAAAATATCGGTAGCTTTACAAGTCTTGCTAATGATTGCAATTAGTGAAGGCTCGCAACCTAAAGCATAGTAACTAGCTTAAAGTAATCCATTCCTTTCAGTCAGGTTCACCATCGGTTTAATCACGTGACTGTCCCTTATTACTAATTTCGTTGTTCATAGAAAACCAAGGTGGCGGCGTTCGAATTCTTAATCAGACCGGAAAATATGGGTACACGGGTGTGATCCTTTATTCAATTCATTACGTCAATTCAAAGATATGCATATATAAGATTTCTCATGAAGAAACAGTTCCTCCATGAATGAAATAGAAACTTTTCGACATTGAGTGTCTTGTCTAAACTATTTCGGACTGCTCGAGCTCTGATGACAGTGTAAACATATACAAACACTAGTTTAAAAACCTTTGAACACGGTCGCTTGCAGTGTCGATCTGAAATTGAATTCTAAGTGTGGCCATATATATCGTAAGAAAAGGCTCTGCTTGCAGGGTGACAGTTTTTGTCCAGTACAAGTTAATACTTAATTAATTTTACCGGAGGCTAAATTTAAATCTATTCATCGCTAGTTCAACTTCACGTGCAGATCGTCATTTGACATTCGATCAACCGTAGTTTTCTATCGAGCCGTTCGAACGCCACCAAAGTAGACCACACATCTGAAGTCCGCTTGTGAACGCACTTCTCTTAGTCTTTGATTGCTTTTAGTTTATTAATAACTTGCTTGTTACTCGGGTTCCTGGAAAGGCCATCTGCTCTTGACGGGTCATAGTACCAGGTGATCCTAGCGGAGAGCGCGAAAACTGGGGATGATAATTGCAACCTAACCAACTTAACAAGCAACTGATTATGCTCCTACGAACACCTCAGATGTTGAAGAAATCAGGTATCAACAAATGAAATTTATGCCATAAATTACCTGGCATTCATCATCCGAATCTTCCATGTTTGTGCTGAAAAACAGAGTGCTGTAAGGCCGCCAGACGCAATCGGCGGGAAAGAAGAGCCTGCAGTCATTGTGGTCAGTTGAAAGAATACCAAACGCTCCCTAGGCCTATCCCGGCCCAAAATATCTCTTCATATTTCGAACTGATACCAGATTTTTTTCTTTAATGTTATTTTTGAAAATTTAATTTTCATATTTTTCAAATAATTATCATAATTATTCGATGTTTCCGGGATGTTCCGGAATGTTCCTAGATGTTCCATGTTCCTGCTTTTATTGACAGCCTCGTTTTAGCTCTTCAGTTGTGCCTTTTCTCTAGCTGGCTCCCGAGCGAAAGAGTTTATTTCGAGCCCTGAATTGGCTCACCCCCGATAGGGAATCTTTAAAGGGTTAAGAACAAGGCTGTTGCCTAACAATATTTCAAGGAGCCCAGAAAGGCAAAAGCCAAAAAGTTAGGAGCCCAACAGGTTAAGTTTTGGGAGATGTTTCAAAAACTTAGGCGCCCAAAGGACTTTCTTGGGTGCCCCAGGCTGCTGGGCTCCTGTTAGGCAGCAGCCTTGAAGAAGACTAATACAATAAAGCACTTGTGCAAAGAAGGTTTCTGAAAGCTTAATTCTTTCACTCAGAACGACAGAATGGCTGCAGATATGGCTGTTGAACTGCGAAAACAGAATGTAGCATGTGTTTCACTATGGCCTGGGCCCGCGAAGACTGAACTGATTCAAAAGTGGGCGCTTGAGAAGGCTACTGAGGGTGAAAAGGTAATCTTTGGTATGAAATGAAGAGCCATTTCACTCGGCGATTGTGTTCATATTAGGAGCGATCTTGGTCAATTAAAAACAAGACCAACTTGCTTTTACTTGAGCTTATAGTGATCAGTCTGATAGTGAAAACACTTATCTACCAGCGTGCAAATTTGATAATGAATGGAAGTGCGCAAAAGTTATTATAAAGTTATTATCACTGGGCCTTGCTGGTATAAGTCACCAGAAGCTGGAAAATTGCATTTATTTAGGACCTCTTCAAGCTCGAAATTTCACACCCACCCCAGCTTGTGACCACTTCCTTATGGTATGACAAAGCCTTTTATTGTTGCTGGAAGAAGATTGCAATAAGTGTGTTGCTTCTTATTTGTGTAATTTAGGAGAGTGAAGAAACCCGAATGTTCAAGGACGCTGAAGATGTAACTTTTTCCGGCAAAGCTGTTGCTTGGCTTGCAGCAGGTAATTTTTCATTTTGTGTTGAAATTCCTTGTCAGCGTGTCCTTGTGACGGACTGACTCGCTCGCTTGCTTACTCGCTCACTGATTAAGAGAGAGACAGATATTTTTTATTAAAAAAGTTTTATTGGGTTACAATTATCTTTTACATAGTTAACTAAAAAACACTGCCCTAAGGAAAAAAACTTCATAAAAAATATAATAAACAAAAGAGAAGGTATAATACCCAAAGGGGCACGAACAAGACCAAAGGACTCATGCAAGGTGCCGCCCAAGTAGAAAGTTGGACACATGGACCGTGAGATAAGCAAACAGATAGACAAACAGACCATGGCTGCTACATATTACCTTGGCAACAACACGACTTTGTAATGATCAGAGGACACATGAAAAGAAAAGGCCTTGTTTGATCAAGACACAAAAATTGACTCTTGTTGAAAACGCCGGCAGCAATTGTATATTTTTTTATCCATTAGATCCCAACATCATGAAGAAAAGCGGTCGTATTTTGATAGTGGCTGAGCTGGCCAGAGAATATGGCTTCAAAGATGTCGGAGGTACGTTGGTATATTTAGTGTCAAGTATTTGATCATGTCATGATTTTTATTTTGGTGAGATGCGGACATTTCAAAACCCTTCATGCTTGGTTAATAGCCCAGATATACTGAATGTACTACCATCTATGGAGGTCTGTTCCTTACCCTATTGTGTGAGTTTGCCAATAACCAAAAAAAACAGACGTGGAGCGGCTATTGCCTTTTCCAAACGGCTATCAATTTTGAGGCTTGATGTTTTAATGAAAATTTTTATGGTGGTTTGATAGTGTCAAAGATTGAAGATTTGTTCTAAAAAAAGAATACTGGATGACAAGTTTTGCCAATGTTTCCCATCACCATGGATACAATCTGGTAATTAAAAATCGCTGGTTTCAAAAAAAAAAATGCGGAATCAAAACTTTCCCTATGCTCTTCAGGTTTCTGGACTCTATTTGCTCTAAGACCACTACGAGGTTTTTCTTAAACTATTAACGTGTCATGTGACAAGATTAGGAAAAAGCCAGTACAAGTCGAACAAATATGCCTCGGCTGGGTATTGATGATAACTTGAAATTTAATTTTTATGTTCTAAGTCCCACCCACCCATATGTGAAACGTTATTGGAATGACATGTAACGATGAAAGTTCTTTTATTCCTTTTAGGAGTTCAGCCATTATCCATGCGCCAAGCCAAGTTTTACCTTCAGGTGACGTACCCTTCCGTGGCGTGGATGATGCCTGAGTTTGTTTATGTTCCGGGCTGGTTATTGGCAGCTGCCACTCATAAATTTTAATCACGTGATAAGTCGAGAGGCATTACCGAAAAGATGTGTGACACCTGCGTGACTGGGGACAGGGTAGAATTGACGAGGGGTTACGCGCGCAAACCCTCGCGTTTCTAGGAATTTTTTTTTTATTTTATCGCTCAGACAATTACAACAATTACAATTAAGTTTCTAAACATTCCAAAACAGTCTACAGAGTACGTATCTACGCATTACAATCCACGCATTACGTACAATAAACTTGCAGTACACTACTTACTGCTTTGGCTTACAAACACGAACATGCATTGTGACAGATAATGGAAAATACACAAGTACACTAACAACAAGACAAAAATTATTTAAAAAAAAAACAAAAAGCCTATACTTGTTGCGGTACGCTACCTAGAGTACAGTATAATTATAAACTAGCAGTAATCAAAGATTATGAGAGTGCGTTCGACGCCGTAACTCAGATACCTCAAGGTGGCCGAACACAGTTTTCAAGTGCCTATGCCTAATTTATCATTACTTTTAAACTATTTATGCTTTGGCGCCCGAAGTATTTATTCTCGCATTTTCATTAGGGTGTGTGCTGTGCCATGGCAACGGGGCTGGTTGAAAACAAGGCTTAAAAAATGGTCTTTGTTTATTTAAAAAAATTCCAGTCGTTAGATTGTTTTCATCGTTTGCCCACTGCGAATTTGCATTAAATCCCTTCTGTCAACACTGTTCTAATAAAATTTTGACATAGGCGATTTTCGCAATTCTCCACAAATCGTTTTCAGTATTATTAGAAATACCCTATGTTTGGTGATAGATCATTCACATGGTTTCTGAACTATTTTTTGCCAAATTTCTCGAAAATCTAACGACTGGATCGTCAGAAATCGGCGAGTTTCTGCAAAAGCAATCGGTCTCAATTTTTCGAGCAATTGCGCATGCGTTGCATTTAACTTAGTTCTTTCGGTAACAAACAAAAGCTGAGAATTGCTGGGTTCTAAGTTTGCATCGTTGCCTTTTCTAAGATTGTAATTAAAGACTTAAGCCATTAATACACTGCGTTCAATTATAGAGAAAATAACACAGATAGTGCGCGTGTTGAGTAAATAAAATGGTCGCTCTATTGACGGCGTGTTTGTTTTTTGAACTCCTTGTGCGCGCAAGAGAAGGCAAAGCACGGATAGGAGGAGGGGGACTGGGAGAAAGAAAGAACGCCTGCTAAAACTCCCTTTATTATATGGCTAGCTCCGTGAACGGGGAAGATAAACAGAATCCTGCGCTGTGATTGGCCACCCGAGCGGGCAAGATGGAGCTATCTTGCCCCCTCGGGACCACCCGCTGTATCCCGCAAGAAATATTTTTCGGAAAACCATGTAATAAATCCTTTATTGACCAAACTTTTTCGGTCAAGATGGCCGGATACTGGCCTCGTTCTTTTTTGGCGAGTCTATGGACCTCGACTCTGTCTCGGTCCATAAACACACCAAAAAAAAGAACTTTGCCAATATCCAGCCATCTTGACCGAAAAAGTTTGGTCAATAGCTCATATGTTGTTCATTTCTGCGTTCGATGGCGAACGCAAAATTCCCATTGGCTGATACTCGCTGAATAACTTACTATGTGCTAGTTAAATCTCACTAGCGTGAGCATCAGTTTATGTTAAAACCCGAGCAAGAAAAGGTTGTAACAGCTCTTTCACCTGAAAGAGCTCTGTTTATGACAGTTTTGCCTGCAGGATATTGGAAAAATCTAATTTATCAGATGTTCGTTCTTGTCAAGAGCTATGCCTGACTGAACAAGAAGGAGTCAATTCTTATTATTTCGCCATTGAAAAATTGAAAGAGCAGCTGCGATAGCCTGTACGTTGAAGGTTAGTTGGCAAAAAATTCGAGGAAGAAGGGGAAGGAACGACTGCTATAATAACCGTGCTTTCGTCATTACCACGTTATCCGAATGTCAACAGGGTCACCAATGCAATCAGAAACTATCGCGCGTTTATCGGCATATTAATCTGACTTCCTGCAGGGATTTTAATTGAAATTATTTCCCAGAGTGATTAATTTAACTTATCGAAGTGTGAAAACCAGTAATATCTGAACAAAACAACATAATAACCGTGAGCTTATTTTAGCATGGCAATGTCCTTTAGTTTTACTATCAGTACGGAATATAAAGAAGAAATATGGTTGTAATAATCTATGCAAGTTCTGTAGTCTCGAGCCTGGTGCAAAAGCGGAGCTCGTCGGGCGACCGTATAAAAGAAGCCGAAACGGAAAACGGACGAATGATGGAATGATGGAACGGTGAAATGCCGGAACGGCGGAAATTAACCCGAAATCCTGTGAAAGACAGAACGGCGGAAAATCACCCGTGGATGGTGCCTGAATTTGTTTATGTTCCAGGCTGGTTATTGGGAGCTGCCACTCATAAATTTTAATCATGTGATAAGTCAAGTGGCGTTACCAAAAAGATGCCGTGACACCTGCGTGACTGGGGACAGGGTAGAATTGACGAAGGGTTACGCGCGCAAAACCCTCGGCGTTTTTAAGGAATTTTTTGTTGTTTTATAGCTCAAAACAATTACAACAATTACAATTAAGTTACTAAATAGTCCAAAAGAGCCTACAGACTACGTATCTACTCACTACGATCTACTTACAGTACTCTACTTACAGGAAAAAAGGACACTCACAACTTTGGCTTACAAACATGGACATGCAATTTGAGAGACACTATAGAAATAATACAAGTAAGCTAATTAAAAGACAATTATTATTAAAAAAAAACAATAAAAAAGCTTATACTTGTTGCGGTACGCTACGTAGAGTACAGTAAAATTATAAACTAGTAGTAATCAAAGATTATTGAGAGTGCGTTCGACGCTGTTACTTTAATATAGATACCTTAAATGATTTTACAAGCTGACTTTCTGGCTAACAACTTGAAGGTCCAATTTTCTGAGCATGCGCAGAGTAATCGTTTCGTATTCTCACCCAATTAATTACCCAATTAGATTTGTCAGACTTGACTCGGAACATCCGCTGAGTGACGGGAATTCCGTGAATCGCAGACTTTTGGTGTTGCACCTTCCCAGACCAAAACGAACGCGGCCTCTGGGGACGAGAATGTTCCCCTGATGAATTAAAATAGACAGTATTTTTACATTGCCGTTCTTTGGTTCAAGCTCACTCTTATGGATCTTGCCCTCAGAGTACTTTTCTGCCGATTCGAAACTATGTCCGAGCGAACAATATTTGACCGGATAAAGACAGCTAGCTGTCGCGACTGTTACTAATCAACAAATGCAATCAAACAACAGTCAATGAAAGATAGCTTTTTTCCATGATTAACCTCCCAAAGCTGCTGATGATGCACTAAATGCGTCTTCAGGGCGCGCTAGTGCCTAACCTCGTTTTCACGGTCCTTTCTCGTGTTAGATAGAGGACCCGGGTAACCCTGTATCGAGCACTCCAGATAGAAAGGGGGTACCTTTGAGAGAGTCCTTTAGAGACCGACAAAGGGCACTTGGTATTAAATCTAGAAAATGGAGTTAACATGCCATATTCGTCTGATTCTCTTGAAAAAGAACTGATCATAAGTTAACAAAACATAAGTACGTGAGTAGCAACTCTAAAGGTCCGGATACACGGTGCAATATTGCGCGCAATATTGCACGCAATGGCTAAATTGCATCGTGTATCCACCCCTAAAATTGTTGCGCGCAATATTGCAGCAGTAGAATTTCGTCCTACTTCTGCAACATTGCGCGCAACAAATTTTTTCGTGTATCCACCATCTGCAGCATTTCGTGCAATATTGTGACGCAAATTTCAGTGTTCAGCCAATCAAATCTCACATTCAAATGTAACCGCTGACCTAAATGTCACTCGTCGTACGTTTCACCTAAAAAGAAAGCGTTGGTTTAATCTGCCGAAGGAGGGAGTTCGCTAATTTACTATTACAGAGTTAAGTAATCTTTTTTCGTAAGCCTTACCTGTGGTTCGAAATCCAAAAGTTTTGTTCAGGATATTTTCATTCACTTCTTTTATCAGCTTTTGTATTACTCGCGTGGTGGTAGGGAGTAGCCATAGCGGGCGGAAAGGTAGCAAAGGTCTTTAGCTTGTTTCGTTTCTGTGTATATTTATCTTTGGTTTTACGAAGATACAATCAACTGAACAAATACTTATAATTTACAATTTTAAAGAAAACCGATATCTTGGCAGCCGCTCATCAAATATTGCGCGTAATGTTGCACGAAATGTTGCGACCGTGTAGCCACGTCGAGTAAAAAATGTTGCGCGCAATATTGCGTGCAATGTTGCACCGTGTATTCGGGCCTTAAAAGTCTCTTTCCTAGGTCTAGCTTTCTACCTCAGGGCGTTTGGTACAGGCTTCCCGGCCGTATTGTCAAAAGAGTAGATGCATATCTCATTTTCAGGTTGGGATGCTAGTCCATCCAGAAATTGAGAGCTCATCTCAAGTTTCTCTGACACTATGCTGCTATCCATTTATGCTTCTATTATATTTTGTAAAACTCAGCGGCTATGCTAACACGTGTCATTGAAAACACTTGGAAGTTACTATGTAGATTTACTTAGTAAGCTTACTCGGCTCTTAGGTGCAACGTGTTTAAATAAAGAGCTGATTGATCGATTGATCGATCGATCGAGTGAGTGAGTGAGTGACTGAGTGATTGCTTGCTTGCTTGCTTGCTTGCTTGATTGCTTGCTTGCTTGATTGATTGATTGATTGATTGATTGATTGATTGATTGATTGATTGACTGATTGATTAAAGTGAGATCTTTCCTCGAACTCAAGATCTAAGATCAAAGTGTGTAGCTCACTTACTGTAAAAGAACGCACTTTCCTTTTAACGCCTTTTTCTAAAATGCAGTCATGCAGAGATATTTTTTATTTCCTTGATTATTAAAACTATTCATTTTTGCTCTGAAGTGTCCATTGTTTGAAAGGGATTTAACTCTACTGATTTACGAGGGTGGCAGTAATTAGAAAAAAAAAAAACTCGCAGAGGAACATTTTGTTTTCTGCTGTTCAAAACCGAAAGCTTAACATTGACGCGATCCAAGTAAAGTTGAAATACAGTAATTGTTTCCTTTTATTACGTTTCATTCGATCATTTTATTTCATTATTTTATTCAACCATATGCTTATTTTTAATTTGACACTGTCACTTAGTTCTACATATTTCCGATTTTACGAAAATTTGCCCCATAAAAACGTCCCAATGTAAAATTTTCACTGTACCTGAAGAAAACTGGTTTGGCCAACAGAAATATAGTACACCTTCAAAAAGTCATTCTTCGTTGTGTCTTGTGTCGGTTCAGTGCTTTTGTATTCTTCATTTAATGTGTAAAGCTGATGAGATCAATATTGAAGCGCGGCAGGAAAGGGGGGGGGCGGGGACGAGGGGAAAGGAAGAATGCCTGCTGTAAGAACCCATTCTCTTTTTTTCAGTTTATGGACCTCGACTCCGGCTCGGTCCATAAACAAGCAAAGAAAAAGAACTCGGCCAATATCCAGCCATCTTGACCTCACAATTGGTCAATAACACATACATTGTTCATTTCTGCGTTCGCTGGCGAACGCAGAATTCCCATTGGCTAATACTCACTGAATAACTTACTTATTGCTAGTTAAATCTCACTAAACTGAGCATCAATTTACGTTAAAACCCGAGCAAGAATAGGTTGTGACGGCTCTTTTACCTGGAAGAGCTCTGTCTATGACAGTTGCCTGCAGGATAAGTTAAATTTATCAGATGTATGTTTTCGTCAAGACCAATGCCTGACTGGACAGGAAAGCTTCAATTCTCATTATTTCTCCATTGAAAAGTATCTTTGAAAGAACAGCTGCGATAGTCTGTACGTTGGAGGTTAGTTGGCAAAAAATTTGAGGAAGAAGGGGAAGGAACGCCTGCTATAAGAAGCGTGGTTTCCTCATTTTCCAGGTAATCCGATTGTTAACAGGGTCACCAATCAGATATCAGAAACTATCGCGCGTTTGTCGGCATATCAATTTGAGTTCCTGCTGCAGGGATTTTAATTGAAATTATTTCCGGGAGTGATTAATTTAACTTATCGAAGTGTGAAAAACATTAATATCTCAGTGAACAAAGCAACATAATAACCGTGAGGTTATTTTAGATAGAACATAAAGAGCAAATGCTGTTGCAATAATCTATGCAGGTTCTGTGGTATCGAGTCTGGTGTAAAAGCGGAGCGCGTTGGGCGACCCTAAAAACCGAAATGGGAAGTGATGGAATGATGGAACGATGAAATGACGGCGGAAAAAAACCGAAATCCTGAAAGATTGAACGGCGGAAAATCACCCGTAATCCAAAGACAGTGTCGGAAAGCTGAAAAATCACTAGGCTCGATTTCCTCCGCTCTCTCGTGTCTGGTCTACCCTCCCTGAGAGGAGCGCGGGCTCCTTTCCCGAACAGCGGCTGGTAATCGAGCCTAAAAAATCACCAGAAACGAAACGGAGTAAAACTCTCAAATCCTCAAGACGGAATGGCGGAAAATCACCCTAAATCACGGAACGGCAGAAAATCACGGCAAATCCTAAAAGACTAGCTGGAATATATTTCCTGACATTTCAAACAAATGTATATTTTGTAAACACAGCGATTTCACGCCTTTCACGCTTTTAGGATTTGGTGCGATTTGTCGTTGCAAAGTTTATCTGCACGGCGTGACCTTTCATATGACAATTGATTTTAATATCTCATTCTCACTCTAACTTACGCACACAACCGTAAGATTTTGTCACTGTATAATATATGTATATGTATAATGTATGTATAATGTATGTGATTTTCTGCCGTTCCGTGATTTAGGGTGATTTTCCGCCATTCCGTCTTTGAGGATTTGAGAGTTTTACTCCGTTTCGTTTCTGGTGATTTTTTAGGTATGTATGTATGTATGTATAATGTATGTAATGTATGTATAAAGTTAAACATAGGCTATGTCCAAATAGTATTTGTAGCATCTTTATTGATCAAACTTCCGCATACAACCTGAGACAGTCTGACTTCTCTACCCCTAGATATAATACCGTTACCTATGGGAGGCACTCTTTGCGTTACTTAGGGCCCAAACTATGGGGAAAACTGGCTACGGCTGACAGATCAGCTAAGACATTGAAAGCATTCATAAATCGTATTCGCAACATTGATTTAACTAACTTAATAGACACCGGCTGCAAGGGCTGCATTCTCTGCTCCACATGATCTTTATATATATATAAATTAGTTAGAGATTTTAATAAGCGATCATTTTTAACACTACATATTTGTTACTTTTATTACTGTTAGCATTCTTTTTTTTTGTTGTGTCCCCTAATTAGTATGGTACCACCCAGGCTACAAGGTTTTTGACACCTAAATAAAGTTTTTACTTACTTACTTACTTACTTACTTTGTTCGACTGAATTATGCGAATGCTTCGAGAGAATCAGTGCTCAGTAGCTGAAATCTATAGGATAACGAATTCTTGACAACAAGAAATTATTATTTAACCCTCTTTCTGCGGGGCGAGGGAAGGAGCTGTGATGTTTCACAAGCCTGTGCCTTTAGCTTAAGGGCTGCTTTGTTACACAGTTTCTTTATTTACCTTCCCGAACTCCTCCCGGAGGGGGGGGGGGGCGGTTTGGGGAAGGACGGGGCTCTTTAATGTTAAAAAGTGGAACGTACTGGACTTAACATTTATCTTTAGACTCTTTACCCTAAGAGGGGATTTCTAGTTCCATCTTTTAAGATTGCTAGTGATTTTCCACTGTTCCGTCATTCTTTTTTTTTTTTTTTTTTTTCTGACTTTCAGGATTTTGGGTGATTTTCTGCCGTACCACTATCCCATCAATCCACCCTTTTCTTTGTAGGGTCACCCGAGCGCTGGCCCTTACGCAGACATTCTTTTAGCGCGTCACGTAATCTTCCTCCCGTGACGAGCCCAAAGCGCCCTTTGAAAGCACAGGCGGCCCAGACGTTGAATACGATTAATACGTGACATTAGTCAGTTGACGATTGCGTTACGAATTTAGCCGTTTATAAGACAATGTATGGGAATGCTTCGAAAATTGCTCGAAATGCTACCTGTGTGGAAAATAAGGGGAAGCCAACCGCCAGAACATAAAACTCGCCTAAATGGCTCTAAACCACCTCCAGGAACCCAGAGACATCGAAATAACGCAATGTAAACATAAGGTAAGCCATTTTATTGCAATTATTTTCCACAGGTAGCATTTCGAGCAATTTTCGAAGCATTCCCATACATTGTCTTATAAACGGCTAAATTCGTAACGCAATCGTCAACTGACTAATGTCACGTATTAATCGTATTCAACGTCTGGGCCGCCTGTGTTGAAAGTGGTGAAACTGGGGCGACCCAACACCTGACTTGCTCCTGACAGTACCCATGCAAGTGCAATAGAGTTAAATCCAAACATTTGGTGAAAGGCAAAACTGATGATTTACCGTGGACTTTGCTCTTCATAATCATTCTGAGGTGTGTTTAGAAAGAAATCGAGGTAAGGATAATTTGACTGTGTCGGTTAAATGTGTTTTAGTTGTCTATTCCGGAGCTGTACGTAGAATGTAAACAGGTTCGAATTTGAAATGCAGATTCACTAGATTGCTTATAACTTCTTTTTCCTGAACGTCTTAAACAATACAGTTTTCAAAACCTCGTAAATCACAGTTCATTACCTCAAATATTTCGAACGTAGTCTTAATCTGGGGTTTAATCCCATATTTGCTCGATGTTATAACAGTTCTGGAGACTGTCGCACCACTCTCCACCATTACGTAAGCACAATCTGCACCGCAGCAGTGAGACTCAACTGAGAGGGCGAGGTCTTACGCTTTCCTGAACAAATACCTCTCAGCATGCAACCTGATGTCCTGTGTGCTTTTTAAGCTTATTCATCACATTTACCCGCCAAGATTTCCAAAGATATTTAAAACATTTTCTGGTTCCGGTCCAATGATGTATTTTTCAAAATACTAATGTCCCAGTCAAATTGAAGCTTCAACATCCCCGCCTTCCCCCCCCCCCCCCCCCCCAGGCATAGCCCGTGCATTTGCCGACTTTTCCTGCCAAGGGGGGAAGTTTGATGAACTTATTCATCCCAGGGGTGGGGCATTTGATTAACACCCAAAGGGGGTGGGGAATTTGTTGGCTAGCCTCGATTTCATGTTACTAGTCCTGCTGATTCCGCATGGGTTTATAAATCATGGCTGAGACAGCGGATTGGTTGAAAACCTAAGGCCTACACAAGCTTTGTTCCATATCAATATGAAGGTTTAATATTAATTTGACATAAAAATTTAGCAACTTTGTAATTGTTTCTCCTTTACTGGTGTATCCAATATGTAACAAAACTGGCTTCAATCGAATATACATATACATATTTTAGATTGAGATATTCTCTCTGCACTTCTCTACGAGTAGAACATTGGTCTACTGAAAAGTTAAAACTGTAAATCTGGTAATTTTCCTGGGGGTAGGGGCATTTGATCACTTGAAATGGAGCTATCCAGGGGCATTTTAACAGCTTTTCAACCTGGGGAGGGGAGATTTGAACAAAAATTTTCCAGAAATTCAAATGGCTGGAGTGGTGGGGGGGTTTGCCCTGGGGGTGGCCCGGGGGATGAATGTTGAAGCTTCGATTTGACTGGTAATATAACTCTGTTAAAAAAATCTGCGAATAATTTTGGAAGAGGTGTATTTATGTCATTTCTTCCATTGACACTTTTTACAATATTTCACTAATTGGTGTGAGATCAAAGATGTGTGAAACTCATTGCCACCTAAGGCATGATTAGCCTGTGAACACACATGGGTGTCCAGTTTTTAAAACATGTCTGAGAAGGTGAATGTGTTCTCTGGCTTAGGCATGTAAGCTTAAATGGATATAATGTTGATTTTGCCAATGAATATTCAGAGAAATCTTGTGGTTTTGGCTAATACTCTCTAGCCCATTAAGCTCATTGGCATTCTCATTATGGCAAATAACCCTCTCCTCCCCCTCCCCCCCTGGGGATACTTCCTTAAAAGAGGCTGGTGGGGATGTGCCGCTGGATGGGCTCGCATTTTCATGACTGGATTAACTATCATGGGGTCGCATTTTCAATAGTTACTAGAATAGGGTTGCACATTTTCTCATTTTCGGGGTAAGAGTGTTCTTCATATTTACAGTTAGGAAATGTACCAGAATGTTTGTGCTGTGGGTGAAAAGTAAAGTGTTCTTTATTCAATATAAGGTACATACATAAATAGAGAGTAACTAAGTTGGGATCGCGAAAATTACACATACACCTGTATGCTCAAAAGTGACTAAGATGGATGGAGTCTATATTTGGCCACTGAATAGACTGTAATGAGGTAGGGGCTCTGAGAGGCCAGCAGTAGATACCCAGCAAAAATTGACCCAAGGGCCCCCCCCCCCCCACCCACCCACAGGGAAATAAGCCAAAAAATTTGTCTCTCTTAATCTCATCAATTTGAGGCTCAGTAGGTAAGTTGAGTACTGGGTACCTAGCTTTGAGGTCTGGTTTACTCAGCCTTCTAGTTGCAGACTCTTAGCAGACTGTCTCAGTAACAGTGGAAAATCACCTGACATCACTTAAGGGTGGAAAATCACCCCAAAGTTATCCTAAAAGACGGAACAGTGGAAAATCACCCGAAATCACGTAAGGGTGGAAAATCACCCCATATCCTACGTTGAAACTTTAAATCCTGTCTTCAGATGAGGAGAGGAGTGGGGGAAGTAAAAAAACAACTGTTAAACAAACCACTCCAAAAGTCTTATGTCTATAAAGCCATAGGTCTGCAAAAAATTGCTAAATCCTTCTCTTGTCAATAAAAGTTACTGGCAGAATAATGGTTCAGAGTTGTCCAGTACTGTAAAAAGGCTATGCTTTTTCCCAAAAAGTATTCTTGTGCATTTTAGCTGATCTTAAACTAAAAATCTGAGTGTGTTTTTTAGAAATTTACAACCTTGTCAAACTCACGCAAATTTTTAATTAACTAGGGCAGGATCTCTGAGTTGGGTAAATGGCTCCACCCTAACCAAATCAACCTTTACCTTATTAGATCACCCTTCCAGGGAACCAACAAGCTACATTCTTGGGAGTGTACTATATAATTATTAGTCTAACTTATACCATAATGAACAACAAATAAACCAGCTGCATTTGGCTATTTTTTGATTCAGTAATTCATCAAGCATGGCTTCCGAGCTCCCTTCTCTGGCAGGAAAGGTGTGTATTGTGACAGGGGCATCACGGGGCATTGGCAAGGGTATTGCCTTGATGCTGGCTAAGGCAGGAGCTACTGTTTACATCACAGGTTAGTTCAAATTTCATGTAATCATCTAACTAAGCCCCACTGAAGTCTAGACAAAAGTTGATTAAAAATTAGGTCGAAAAGATAACCTTTCTCACTTAGCATTTATAAGGTAAGAGAACCAATTAAACTAACACTGCTGTTATGTAGCAACCAATTCTAATGACCTCAATGTGTTCTGTGGTCAATGCTGTACAAATTTGTACTAAATGTAACTAAAATATTGCTAAACATTTTATTGATTGGTCATGTGATATAATGAGAATGCCTAAACTAATAATTTATATAGATTTAGGCCAGCCTAAAAGTGTAGCTCCTGGGCCAGGTTGATCAGAGCACAATTAAGCTATTATTTTGATTTGAGTTTTGTAACTTTGTGGTGAGGTTTTCTGTATATTGTTTGGCCTCCTGTTTTGATTTTTAATGATCGCCATATACTCAAAACAAAGCAGCAAAAAACATTTGTATAGGAGAAAAAGTTATATTTTGGTTAACTTTATGACCTGGGTTAGCATCAATTTACAATCCTGCCCTGTTTTCCACAAGTTAACCTGACATGAGCCCATGATCCAAATGAAATCCAGCACTTGGTCAGCGGTCAGCTTCCAAAAACATGTGACCTTGATGAGCTCTAAACCTGAGCCCATGATATGGTCAGCAGATTTCTTGATATGACGGCTGTCAATTGAGCATAATATGCCTGTCTAATATCAAAGATTTATGCTGTAATCCAAGACTGCATGACTTGGTATTGGCTGTGGATGGCCGCCATGTTGTGGGACGTCTTCGTCGTTGCTAGGCGCACACGCTCGTGATCCATGCTGCTAGCCATTTTGACCATAAGAAAAGAGTTGCATGAGTTCCCATTTCTATGTGTACATGTGGTCCTGTTTCTATAGTTACGGAGCTCCACTTGGTGGCCCTTTGGGTCGCCGGAGCTCTGCTATTAGGTGCTACATTTATCTTGCTCATCATACCTCTATATGGTGGGGTGGGACAGCGAGGTTCTTCCCTTAACCTGCTCTACAACCTATTCATTTTTCTCCAGATTCCTGCCCTTTCTTGCATTCTGTAATTCCAGTAAGTATTCATAACATGCCCCACGTTTGCCCACTTTGGCGAACGCAAAAAAAAGCCATTTGACATGATCTATGATCTATACAAAATGAAGCAATTTCACTGGTTGCTATGCATAGCAAAGAATTGTGATTGCTCGAGAAAAATCACGCCACTGTCAAACCTGACTCGAGCGTTGCTTCTCGTGAAATGAAAACTTACCGTGAAAGCAGATCCACAAATCTTGAAGAAAATGCTGGAAAAATCAAGTCAGTTTTTGTCATCGAGCAGCCCTGTGAGCTGAACAGCTTGGACATTGCCTTGAAAATTACAGGAGTTGAAAAAATACCCTCAGAAAATTTGTGGTTGCGGTCAACCTAGAGGCCATTTGATTCGAGTTCTGAATGAAAGGAGTGTAAATGACGGTGGAGATTTTTGTCTTCTCTGGTTGGTGATTCTCAAATCAGTTTGATATAGTGTCGGAGACACATTTTAGCTGCGATACTGTCGGCCATGAGCTGTGGTTAGCTGATACTTAACTCGCTGCTCTGCCCTGAAACGGGCAGGAACATTCGCATCGGAAAGCAAGGTTATGCATTTCTTTTACCAATTTAGGAAGTTTCATTCCTGACATCAATCAGTGTGTCAACAGTTGTTTTGACACTGGGAAAAGTTGAATAATCTCAGAAACATTTTGTTTATTGGGTTTGTTAAATTTGAGATAAAGCAATGGTTTTCGGCTTACCAAGACCAAGTTTGTACGTGGTTTTGGTCTCGCTCGACTGCTGACTGAGACTGCTCGAAAATTATTTCTGTATCATTTTCTAAAAGAAATGGCTTTTTCTTTCATTTTCTGGCTTCTTGAACTTGTTTAGTGCCTCGGCAATACTTTTTTGTACCTTATCTTTTTGCCCAGTCATGTAAACTGTTATCCTAATTCTCAAAACTTTCCGCCATTTTAAAATGGCAGAGGGAAAAACTTTGCAATAATGACATCAATTGTGCATACGTCCTCTAATAGATCATAGGCCAGAACCAATCAAAATGCAAGAATAACTTGGGTTATTATATAATGTGTAATATATTTAAATAGGTGTTGGTAAATTGTTGCATAGGAGAAACAACCGGCTGAAAACACTGGAGACTGAGTGATGAATTAGCTTGTCCTCTCAAGTTCATCTTACGCCATTGATAAATTAAGATTTTAGTGCTGTTAGTAGGGTTTGTGTCACTGTTGCTGGATTGTGTTTTTCAGAATGGGGCATCATCATTCATAAACATTTTTCTTGGATTTTTTGTGCTTGTTGATAGGGAGGACTCTTGATACTACAGAGGGGAAAACAGGATCACTGAGGCAAACAGCTGAAGAGGTAAATAGCTTTGTTCAAAGTATTGCATGCGTTGACATTATTGTTGGGTGGATAATGCGCTTTTTTTATTGGGCACCCGTCTGTGTTTTTCCTTTGCATCATCTGAGCAGCCAAAATATTATTTTCAAAAAAAGAAAAATGTTCGGGGAAGGGAAGGCTCAACGACATGTTTTCTGAAAAATTAACATTGTTTTGCAAATAGAGATTTATTAACGCCAATTCCTAACACTGAATACTGAATACCAGTCTTCATAACAATTGAAGGCTTCGGTGGAAAAAGGGCGTTAGGTTTTTTACTGAAAAGTGAACTTTGTCGAAAACGCTCCAAATTTCGCATGCAGTTTTGTTTCCGTGTGTCAAACAATGTTCTGCATGTTTTTTCCCTGAAGTTTGCTTCCTTTTTGAGATATTACGTATGCAAAAAAACACATTTTTCCAAGGGCATCCTCTGGGGACCTTTTGTTGAATGGAAAACAAAAGAAACCTTTTGTTTCGCTAAGCGATCAACTCACTATAATACCTTAAGCTCATACTACTGCTTCGTTAGCACAAGCGGATGAGGCGCTAAACGGGCCAGATTCGAATTTGTTTTGCCGTGACACCGGTTCGACACGAGGTCGCTCAATTTTTTTTTCGCTCTGTTCCTTTTCTTTTTTCAAAAATGAAGATATCTATTTTAAAAAAATGCGTATAGAGCGGGAATCTGGAGAGATTTTTTTATACAGCTTATTGTGACGTGAGACAACACGTGAATTTCGATCGAGCGTCAAAGCAAAGAGAAGTGATGCATGATGCAGTACAGCTCTTTCGACTAATATCTTAAGCATTGTTTTTAAGTACCTTGTAGCCTGCCTGGTGGTTGATAGGCATCATAAAGCCTTGATAACCCGTAAGTCACCAGCATGTTTTAAAGAAGCAAAACGTGTTCTGTAACTTCCAACGCAACTGATATCAGCGGCAAGTCAGTTATCAGCGTTCGAAGTCAGGTCGATCCAGGCAGCAAAGTCCAAGAGCAGTTCTTGCCCAAGAATAAAACCCTGTCGTGAGTTGTGGCCCATTTGCCAAGCGTTGCTAGCTTCAAAGTTTGGAAAATGAGAACTGCTTTTAGACTTATAAAATTTTTCTTGCATCATCCTCCATGTTTACCCGCGCACGAGGTGTAACAGAACCTTCCCGGCATGCATTTCGATCACATTCGGCAAGACAAGCCAAGACAAGACAAGACAAGACAAGACTCCGTAAATCACACTCGTCTTCCGACGCCCGCGCTACGTACGGCTCGCGGCTTCGCATATTACGCTGGCACGCAGATGTTGTTTCGAGTTCTTCCTTCCGTGTTTCCCTACGGATTTTCGAGCAAAAGAGAGACTGCTCGCAGTCTATAAATCACAATAATATTTAACTAATTACAGAGCGTGTTTTTTTCCTTTTTTATTCCAACATAATAATGGCCAACAAGAAGCGATCGATTGATTCAAAACATAGATCTGTGATCCAGGTTGCGTTGATTTTACTTCAAATCGGCATGATTTGTAGTGTTTTAAACTTCTGGGATCAGGGGCCATGCAGATGTAAGGAGAGAGACCTGTACGTTGCACAGAAGGGTTAATCTGTTAATCTGTCAGCCCTACATTTTTAAGCTTATACGTTGCAGGCAGTTAAAATGAAATAGAGATAGTTGCTGTGACGCTTTAAAGTGAAATCAACATTTTAACCTATTTAGGCCCGAAATCGACGTTTTCGAGTTTACGTGCTGGGTGAAATGAACAGCTTGCTGGATTTGAAGTGAAATCAACATCCTTGCCGTCATGCCTTAACGCGAAATCGCGTAAAGTGAACTGGCTGTAATTTGAGTGAAATTAACGTCTTTGCGGTCGCGTGATAACGTGAAATCACAATTTTAACGGTTTTAAAAACCTGAAATCAACATTTTTTAAGGTTACATGTTGATTGTTCTCCTTGGCCTAACACTGCACTAACCCTAACGCGTCCTGACCTTAACTCTAACGTTATCCGAAGCGCTAACCCTAACAATGAAGCGCTAGCGCTAACCCTCGGCAATAACCCTCACCCTTCAACGCTAACCCTAGTTTCAAGCGGTAACACTAAACGTTAACTCTAAGCCTAACCTTGTTCCGTAACCCTAGTTTCAAGCGGTAACCCTATTTCAAGCGGTAACCCTAGTTTCAAGCGGTAGCCCTAAGCGTTAACTCTAAGCCTAACCTTGTTCCGTAACCCTAGTTTCAAGCGGTAACCCTAGTTTTAAGCGGTAACCCTAGTTTCAAGCGGTAGCCCTAAACGTTAACTCTAAGCCTAACCTTGTTCCGTAACCCTAGTTTCAAGCGGTAACCCTAGTTTCAAGCGGTAGCCCTAAACGTTAACTCTAAGCCTAACCTTGTTCCGTAACCCTAGTTTCAACCGGTAACCCTAGTTTCAAGCCGTAGCCCTAAGCGTTAATTCTAAGCCTAACCTTGTTCCGTAACCCTTCAACGCTAGCCCTAGTTTCGAGCGGTAACCCTAACCCTAAGTAAAACCCTAAGGGTTTAAGTCCTTGCGGTGGCGTGATAATGTGAAATCAAAATTTTAAGTCTCTGTAAATGACCTGATATCAACATTGTCTAGCTTGCGCATTGCGGGAAATTAACATCTGGCTGTAATTTGAGTGAACCGAACGTCTTTGCGGTCGCACGTTAACGTGAAATAAAAGTTTTAACGGTTTTAACCTGACATCAACACTTTTTAGGTTACACGTTGCAAAAGATCAATATTTTGCTGGATTTTAAGTGAAATTACCGTCTTTGCGGTCACGTGCTGACGTGACAACAAATACAGGGTTTTTTGCATACGTAATATCTCGAAAACGAAACAAACTTCAGCAAAAAAACATGCAGAACATTGTCTAACGCACCTAAACAAAACTGCATGCGAAATTTGGAGCGTTTTTGATAAATTTCATTTTTGAGTAAAAAACCTAACGCCCTTTTTCCACCGAAGCCTTCAATTGTTTACTTGTGAAAAGACTGAATGTTAAAACAAAACGAAAATAATTTGTTCCGTGGCCGATAGGAAACCGTTGCTTGTGGTTTCTGTGGTGTAAAGATCTTGGATGTGATTGGTTACATTACAATAAACATTCCAGACATATTTTAGGTGTTCACGGTAATATAATCAGCGCTGTAAAACTCTACGGCTACATACCTGTATGCAAACGAACAATTGTCTTTTTTTATGTTTTAATCCGCTATTCTCTGTTGTTCAGCTCTGAAATTATACTAAAACAATTACTCTCCTCAGGCTCAGTGAATATTGTCGAATAATCCCCTCGACTTTGTCTCAGGGATTATTCAGCAATATCCACTACGCCTTTGGCAAATAATTGTTAATTATAGAATAATTTAAAAGAGAAAATACATACTGAAAAAACAATCTTAAAATGTACATCGCAGCTATAATTCATCCTATCTCCTAACAAACTTGATAAACATTTTCACCCAGGCATTGATGCGTGGGTTTAATTTTTGGCTCCATTTTTTCCCTACTTTGCCTCCAAAGTGCATGTGTCATCAGTCCAGGAGAACACCAGTTTTGGAAGAAGCGAGAACAATGGATTACTTCACGAACCATAACATGATCACCATGGCGATGAGCGTTTTCAAAACATTAAAAATGGCAGCTGAATGCGGG
>JAHPZR010004042.1:5000-27500 GCA_019787425.1 Platygyra sinensis
CCTTGTGTCCCAACATTGCACGGTTTGCTGCAGCTTGACCAAACACCCCAACCTGACCAGCCGCCATCAACTACAGAGAGAAAGGGAAACATAAGTACGACAAACAAGTGAAGACACCTGTCTGCCTGTCTTTCTGTCTGTCTGTCTGTCTGCCTGTTACGTTTCACGGTAAAGGTGCTACTCCATTCCCGATTAACAGATACAGATCATAATTAACAATTATTCTTTGAAATCGAGGTGAATAGTGGCAGAATATATACCGAGCCGCGAAGCGGCGAGGTAAATATTCTACCACTATTCACCGAGATTGAGAAGAATAATTGTTTTAGTATATACACAGGAAGTGATCTCAACAACATTTTCAGAAGGAAACCATTAAAAATCGATTTAATTTGACCTCTCAATTCATGCGTGGAAAACGTGCAAGCGGTACAAAGCATGGGCGAATTCGCGAAACTATTTACAGAATCTTTGAACATGGAAAATCTATAGTTAATCTTCGAAAAAACCTCGTGACAGTCTAGAATAACGGTCCTTAAACACAGTTCAAATCAGTGTGAATCAAAAATATGCTTTATTCAAAAGTATGCTTTAATTTTGTTTGGCTTACGCATTATTCACTCGCTAGGAGGTGAATAATGCTCATTAGCCAGAGATAGCGAACCAATCAGATTGCTTAAAACATCAAGATCACTGAGTGTGTATATACTAATTATGTTTATCCCATAGGAAAACCAAGAATGAGAGTCCAAGATACACGTAGTTGAACGACAAAACTTGCAAGAGAGATTTGTTCAATTATGAGCGAGCGTGCGTCAAACGAGAGAAAACAACAACAGCTCATAGCTTTTCCGATTGTGATGGGAGAAAACAAGAACAAAACCCTGCGTATGGAAGGTAGGAAAGGACCGGCCAGGGCTGTGCAGGCGTTAGAAGATGTTACACTATATTTTTTCACTACTTACCAGGGCACGCTGGCTTGTTGCACGTTTGTGTTTGCCGCGCTGCTCCAGTGCATGATCTCCCACCATAACGTGGAGGTGGACTGGTACAGGTTCGAGAACGTTCTTGGGAACCAGTTCCACAGGACTGAGTACATGAAGTCCAGCCACTCCATTTTGACCAACCACCGTGTACTGTATTGTAACAAAAGTACATAAAACCTGATTAGCTGCGAGGACATGTAGGGCAGTTTCTCGAGAAAGTTTGTTTGAAAGATGACGGTAGGAAATTACTAGCACGGAAAATTGAATAACCATCTACATTGGTAAATAAAACGAGCGAATAATGCATAATTTGCCAGCCAGAGTATAGCACGTTGTCAGAAGGGAAGAGCAGAAAAAAGCTGAGAAACTATGACTATCCATTGTCCACATAGCCATTCTTGCGACGGACTAAACATGAACTGTTACGAAGAAAATTGCACCAAGGTCAGAGTGAAAGTGGATACAACGGTAACACCTCTTAATGTACATCCGACATCGCGGAAGCGGAAAGCAAAAAACGTCACAACGATTTGTAGTCTCCTTCGCGGTCGTTTTTTTTCGGATGTCACGCAGTTGCGTGCTTTATAGCACAAAAACTAAATTCGCCAGACACTTCGTAACCATAGGTTCTGAAAGTACTTTCCAGTGACCACGAATGGTTCTTCTGGTCACTCGCGGTCCCCTCATGAGTACTTTTAGACGATATCTTTCCTAACAACGTCGATCTTCGAGTTTGATAGTCCTTACTTCCTTTGTTAAATGGTCTGATGTTAAGCAAAACTTCTGTGCCGAAAATAACACAAAGCTTGGCAAAGGCAGTGCTATTCTTGCGAGTGATACTACTTAGCGGGGCTGGGTGAGTGACAGTAATTTGACATAAATGTTCTCGAGGGTACCTATGATATATACTTTTGAAGATATTTTCAAGTGTCGCCTGCGCCTGCGGACCTGTTTTAAAAGTATTCAGATTTCAGAGCAAACCTTGCCGTCGCCTTGCGCCCCGGCCTTGCGCTTGCCATATCATTACTTATCAAACAATCATAAACAACACCCTCTCCTAACACAGGGCCACCAAGCTCCTCTGTGAAAATGAATAACTCAAGAAAGCACAACTGTGAGCTCGTGAGCAATTTTCCCTTTCATGGTTCATTGTTTACTACACGCTGAAATCCAGCCGACAGGCGGACAACACCAAGTTTCTGACACTTACCAAAAATCCCACACGACTGCTTTTGAAACTCTATGTCGCATCGACAGTTGTAAAGGTCATCCTCCATTACGCGATAACGTGTCTTTTTTCCGCCAACAAAACAGCCGCTCCAACTACCCTAACTTTTCCAAACACAATGATAACTTATATCGCCCTGTTCAGTGTCCCATGCAAAACGAGGATGCTCATCCAAGTGATCGGGATAGTTTCCCTCCGCTATTTGAAGGCTTTGAACTTCGGGATCACAAATAGGAGCAATCGTCCCCGTATAGAACAACAACGAGAATAAGGCGGACTTTAAGACTGCGTCCATGCCTTCACTCGTCGTTATACGTCGTTCCTTCCTTGATAATGCGCGCGGAAGTCCGGCGGTATAACGCTAGGTCAAACTATAAAAGGTTTGCTAAGCCAGAAACGTCTGAGTAAACATTTTTGGTGTGGATTAAAGTTGACCCTTGACATCGAAGAAGCACAAAAACCAGACCCAACGAGGTATAACAGTGAGAATTGGACAGGAACTAGCATGCACATGCTATTTCATTTTCGTCCCCCGGTACTGAAATAGCCGACTGAGCAAACAAATACAAATAGCGTAAACTAAACTCAATATCCAATTCCGAAAACAACCTCTCTGTAATCTAGCTCTCAAATGTGCTGAGGGTCGCTAAATATAGAACTTAAAAGATGCATTCCTCTAATTTCGCGATAAACCGAGCCGGAGAGTAATACAAAGTTTTCCGATGGATATTAACAGAAAAAAAAATCTTAAAGAAATCGGATAAAGAAGAAATAATGGGGGAGAATTCGTTTCTTACCAGGGCATGGCTGCTTGTTGCACAGTTGTTTTTCCCGCGGGTTTCCAAGGCAAGCGTTTCCGCCATAAAGTGGAGGGGGACTAGTACAGGTTCGAGAACGTTCTTGGGAACCAGTTCCACAGGACTGAGTGCATGAAGTCCAGCCACTCCATTTTGACCAACCACCGTGTACTGTATTGTAACGACAAAAGAAAAAGATCATCAAAAGAGGGAGAGAAAATAGACAACGAGAGGTGGGCACAGGAAAAGAGCAAAAAAGAAACTGAAAAAAAAAAAAATCTAAGGAGAAAAGTGAAGTAGACCTCACCCGGAAGAAGAAAACGAGATCGAAAAAAAAAAATAACAATCACACGCGCTCCAGAAAAAATGTCGGTTTCAGTTCTGAATGCTCAACAAGTTTGCGACCTTAGGAGCGTGCTTTTAAAAAATAGCGAGGTAGAGTTATTACCTAGTGTCCGAGATACTATTGATTTACGCGAAAACTATTACAATGAAGTGAAGTTAACAGGCCTCAACTCACCATTGTTAATACCGACTAGGAGCTCACAGATATCCTTACTCACTTACGAGCTCGAGAGCAACAAAGGAAAGACAAACAAGATAGTTTATCAAAACAAAGAAAGATGCTTTAGTCCTTAGATCATCACCTGGACAGTTGCGCGTGTTGCACGCTTGATCTTCTCGTGATAGTCCAACGCAATTTCTGCCACCGTTGCTAGGCGACGGTTTTGTGCAGGTTCGTGTGCGTTCTTGTTGACCGGTTGCACAGCTTTTACTGCAAGTGTTCCATGAACTCCAAGTCGACCAACCTCCATCCACTAAAACAGACAGAAAGAAAATAATAAATGCACAAGCGAGAGAACTACAGGTAGGCGGAAAAGCGGAAACGAAGGAACTTAGGAACAGATGAAAGCAAGAAAAAATGAACTTAGAATTGGAACGAAGTAACTTAGGAACTCGGCAACACACCAACTTCAAAACGAAACAAGGTTAGAGAGAATGAACTAGGGATGGAACTTTTGAAAGAACGAATGAACTTGGAAATGGACGACCTAAATAAACACTACTATCCAGTGATGAAAAAGAAATGGTTCTTAAAGTGGTACTATGATCAAAAAATCATTCCCCTTTTTTCTTCAGATTTTGAAAGTGTGTTCGCTTAACACCTAACTGGCAAAATTTTGAGCTTTGAGTTTTATCCGAAGGCTGTTTATTTTGTGTGTAAGTTTTGGATTTCAAGGTCCGCCATTACTCACGTTTAAAACTGGCCGACAGGACATCAGAGGGTTGGATCTAGAGAAAATGACGTCATTTACTCACTAGCTTAAGATTTCAGCGTGTAAACGCAATTTATTATATATGCAAAACACGGGTTTAAAAGTCTGAAAGCCCGAAATTCCCGTGCTGCATATTAATTCAGCCGCGTACACACGCATTGCATTCTTAAACTAGTGAGTCTTTGACGTCATTTTCTCCTCGACCCAGCTCTCTTAAGATTTTAAAGTTAGTAATGGCGGACCAATAAATAAGAAAATTCCAGTTGAAATAAACAGGTGCCTTTTTAAAATCAGAACTTAAAACTTGGGTCAGTTAGTGTTTAGTTAACATAGTTTTGAAATCCAACAAAAAAAAAGAATTGTTTTTTTGGCCGCAGTACCACTTTAAACAAAACTTGCACGTTTTAGTCCAAAATATATTGGAACGATTACTTTTGCTTTCCATGTTCTCGAGCAAAAAACAAGCGAACGGAGGCGCCATTGCAGTGTTTGGTTCCCGAGTAGACGTCATCAGCAACCACCGCCCCAGATACCCTTAAACATGTAAAACTTGGTCTTGCAGCACTACGAACGCGACTTTGACAGGGCATAGAAAATCGAGGATTCGAGCTACAAATTCAAAAATTTTCGCGCCCAAATTCTTCGAATAACAAGTAGATTCCATTAAGCGAAAAAATATTTCGGGGTTAGGTGCACTTTAACATTTTTTAGCCGCTCCTTCATTCCGCCTTTTTGGATTTTGGGTTATTTTCCGAGTTTTCGCTGTTAATCCGTCATTCCTGCTTTTAGAGTCGCCTTAATCGCAGCGACCGTAGCGATCACACGAAAATCAAGCCTTTAGGAACGAGCTTAAAAATTAGGGAACGGATGAACTTAGGAAGAACTTAACGAAAGAAGTAAAGGAACAAACGAGTGAACAAAGATAAAACAAGATATAAGTTATATTTACCCCCAGTACAGCACCGCCCGCTGTATCCAGTCTTACAGTTACATCTTCCAGGGAGTGGAGTTCCGCCATTAGAACATCCCAGGTTACAAGTCCGGCTTTCCACAAGTGCAAAAGGACAGGACCCACCGCATGTTGCTCCTCGAATCACTTTCCGTTGACGCCTCTGTGTGCCTCCAGTACCGCAGGGTTGCGTGCAAGAACTCCATTCGGTCCAATTGTCCACAGCGCAATTTGTTACTGGGCACCTTCGTCTTCGCCGCCTCCTCCACCCTTCTGTTTGGTCCACCATCACGATAACGGCGAGGAACAGAAAAGACCAAAGGAATCTTGATATCATTGTCTCAAGCTTTACGTTAATCTGCTTAAAAAAGTAAATCTAATCACTTCGAGAAAGGACTCGGGAAGGAAAAAAAATGGGACGTTCCTACACGTGGTGTGATGCAGAATTTCTGCTGCACCAGTCAATAACTGGAGTATATTAAAATGTTAAAATTAGAGCCTGAATGATTCTTAGCACTCTATTTTGGCCAATAGCTACGGAGCTGCCTTTTATATAATCATTTTTGGTGTTTTTTTTTCTCTAAATTCACAAAGTGTCCGCAAGAATGAGAAAATCATTTCAAACAAAAAAATTGAGGGCAAAATATGCCTGACAACAATGAATAAACCAATTTTGGATCTTTCAAGAATGAAAGGAATTCAAAGTTCTCTTTTACTCACTGCCATAAAAGTAAGATTATATCTTTTGTGCAAAAAAAAAAGAACTCAGAAAAGACTAACGTAAATGTCTTTAAGCAGCAATGCATCACCTTCACTGTTGACCGTCAAACCCAAGAAGTCGAAATTTTTTCCTCCGATCGAAACCGAAAAATAATTGTCTAGACCACTATGTATTTTTAAAAACGGAAGCTGCAAAAAGGATTAATAAGATACACATGCATATAGGTTCTGATGTCCGTTGTAGTTTCGTGTTCCTTCAGCAATTTACTTAAACATTCTCATCTTGCTATTCTGGGTACATTTCGTGTACGATGACACCAAGTGAACTTAGGCCCTTTCCACTCGTATCCGGATATTTTTGAATCCGTAACCTTTTCTTTCCGAATTCAAAACTTCCCCCGTCCACACGTAGCGTGTCGCTGTCGAATTCACGCGAGTAGACGGAAGCCGTGTCCGGAAGGAAAAAAGTGCGGATTCAAACATATCTGACTCCGTGTGGACGGGGCTTTTTATAAGTCGGCATCATTTTAGCTCTGCCAGCTTCAGCTTTAACACATTGCTTTTATTTTTTTCCTTTTCACTGTTTAAGCTGATTCTTGCAATATGAGTGCCAGAGGAGTCTACAGAAAAGCAATAAAAAATGCTTGAATTTGTGGAGATCTTATTAGAAATATGGTCAACGATAACTTAAAAGCTACAATAGTATTTTTAAAATTAATTAAAATAGTTTCAACAATGAGAAATTTAGTTCATATTATTGCTTTGACGAAATAATGCATGACAGTTTCGAAAACGATGCACTGTAGCTGACGAGACATGACATGCGATCACTAGTATCTTTTACCGGGAAAGTGGGAGTAGAACTTCTATGAGGGTAAGGTATTTTGTTTCAAGGCAGAGTCAAGGTGAGCTGTATTGCATATTTTGCATGTGTGCGAATTCACCGCGTCTGGAAGACGCCGCGGAAAACAAAGCAGATACTATTGAAGAGAAGCAAGATGAAGGGTAACCCATTTATAGAAGGCCTGACAGACAATTTGTGGTAACCCCAAACATCAATCCCTTGAGAACATTTTGTGAGACATCAACACAGTATGCCTTCCCTTTTTCGTAATTTCGTATAAACTCGTCCGTTGGGAAAATATTTGAGAGAAAATAGACGTCCACGAGTCGCCGTCCAAAGAAACAAAAACTACGATGCGTTAACAAGTAGAAAAACTGCTATTACTGTCTGCGTATTTTTTTTTGTTACCATTATAATAACCGGTTCGAAACGAGGAAGCAGATAATTGATACAACGCTCGACCATCGAACAACATCATGGACGCACTGTCAGCAGAGCCCGTGAAGCATCTTAATGAAAGTAATAAGCATCTTCACACAGAACACTGCAGAGATGGGTGACATGACTGTACTTACTAAGTCTATATTAACCTTGCCTTACCTCCAAGATGGCTTACCTCTTTACGACTACTTCTTGCGACTCGTCGAGCTGGCGTAAAGCGTTTCAGAGATTGAACCTCTGGATTTCGTTCTCAATCTCTGCCCCTTTCTGTCAACTGAGACTAAATGACCCGGGTAAAAGAACAGACTGCATGTAATAACCAATTGCTAATGACGTGACCTGTAGAGAATTTGAATACGAGTAATCGCTTCCTGTCAGCAGCATTCAGCTTTTTCAGATTCCCACGAGATTCCACAATTTCCTTTCGCCGACAAAGGAAGTAACATGAAGAAAACTCACCCGTACAGAAGGAAGCAATTTATCTCAAATACAACTGACCATTTTGGGAGAATTTCACAATCACTAAACCACCAGTCAACACAAACGTGACATACGCTGTATTTGACCGTCACGTAAATTATTGTTTACGTTTGCGTCATGTAACGGTGATTACGCAAAACCGGAAAGGCGTAACCGACAAAATAATGAGAACTAATTAGCTTTGAAGACTATATATCCGATTATTATAGCTGAATTAAAAAAAACTAAATTTCCTCGAGGTTGGAGTTCTAGACTGCCTTCTATTTTCTCGTATTCCTCTTCGACCACTTAACGCGCGAATAGAATTGCGAGGTAACTGGACGCTTCTCTTGCTTTCCTTCGCGTTTCAAACCCGACGGCTGTTAAGTGCTGCACATGTATCTAACAATAGGCCAGCTAATTCATCTTTTGACGCGGAAAGACAGCAACGCTTGTGCGTTACAATGTTTTTAAGAGATAAATATTTACAACACAATGATTTTTCAGAAGGTCATTGTTTGGCAGTAGCCGTCATCCAACTCACCAATCCATTGCGGCCAGAAGCGTTGGAAGGTTTCCCACGCGCGCGAGCGGCAAAACCGAAAATCATAAAGTCGGCAAAAGGCGGCGAAACATGTGCCTTGAATTCCCCGCCCACGAAAATCATTCGGCGAATCAGTTCCAGGGCTAAGCGTCAGGGATGAACTGGGAGAATATCGCCCTGAGGACAGCTCTAGATAATTTTGCAGTATGGTTCCGAGCAAGCTAGTTCATTAGGTGATTTTAATAACGAAAGGAGAAACCCAGCAATCGAACTGGCGTAAACTCAGGCGCGCAATTCTGACGCTATGTGAAGAAGGATGAAAAAAATTGTTTTAGACAAACACGCCATAAAACTACTAGCTCATTTGGGACAGTGCACAGTACAAGATTTGGAAAATATTGAAATGGAATTAGAGTAATCTGATCCCGGGGGGGGGGGTACTCCCTTATATGGGCTATATAGGTATGTGCGGCCCCAAAGGGTATGGTTTTTCAGCCGTTTTAGTCATAAATAGGGTATCAATTTCGGTTGATTTTGGCCATTTTGGTCATAAATAGGGTATGGTTTTTGTACTCTAGCCTCAATATGGGTATATTTTTAAAAAACCAAAAGAAAATTAACAAAAGTCCTTCACAAATTATGTTTACGGTAATTTAACTTTGGTCTGAGCTAGGGATCCAATTATAACGCACGTCTGAAACAGGATTTTGATGCAAGGTTCAGGTCATAAATAGGGTTTCGAATTTTTGGTCAGGTCATAAATAGGGTAGGGAATATCGCAGATTTTGGTCATAAATAGGGTAAGGGTTTTGGGGAGCGGGCCGCACACCCCCACCCAATTTTTCTGGGAGTACCCCCCCCCGGGAATCTGATATGGTTGACATTACTTATTCTGAGCCATCTCAACTATAAACTCAGTTATGATATTGTTGACCATGCGCGGTTGTTCAAAGAAAGATTATCTTGAAATTCAAATTTTGCAAGTTTTTGTCCTAATTAATATCAATCTAGTTTGGTTCGGTAATTACCTGGTAGAGGAAGGTATTTGCACAAAATAATTAGCTAAAGTTTTGCCCTATATTAGCTTTAGTCGGCTATAAAGCGGCAACTCATCCTTTTCTTACGTATTATTTTTTCTTTTAACAGCCGTGTCAAATTTGCGGCACTATGCTTTCTGCGCGCAATGTTTCGAAGGCGGCACTGCTTTTGTGATCGTGTCTAAAAGCACAGAAAAAACTTGGTCTGTTGCTACCCAATTCAGACAACGCGAAGATTCATTCGCAAAGCTCTCAAGTCTCACGCATTGAGCGTGAGACTCACGCAAACAAATTCAATCTTACGCTCTCACGCGGAAACTATTATTTCTCACGCATTTGAGATTCCTTGCTCCTTTAGTGAAGTTCCTTCATAATAAACTTCTTCTTTCCAGTTGCTTAAATTGGAAAATTTACTGCGATGATCATTCTTCACATTCATCTACAACCGCAGTACAAATATGAATTATTTCATATATACGTCACTTCATTTCACTGCACGGGAAGATATGAACTCACTAAATTGACCTCGTGTGGCTTCATAGCTCAGTTGGTAGAGCATCGCACCGGTATCGCGGAGGTCACGGGTTCGAATCCCGTTGAGGCCCTAATTTTTTCAGGCTTCTTCTTTCCAGTTGCTTAAATTGGAAAATTTACTGCGATGATCATTCTTCACATTCATAATTGTTAGTCATTGTTTGGCTAGCTTGTACTCGCTTGTACTCGCTTTATTCTTGTACAGAGCCAGCGAAAAGAAAATTGTGGAATCTAAATACTTACTTTTAAAGCATGACATTTCTGCTCAGAATGAAGGAAAACACGTCTTAGCTACTTCCATTTTTCAAAATTTTCTGGGGCAGCATGCCCCCAGACCCCCCTAGCGGAGTGACGCCTAAGACGTCACAAAACGGCCGAGCCCTTGCATCTCACTCTTTGCCAACAAATTAACTTGAGAGCTCTGCATTCGGGAGATTGTGCAATTTGTTACACATAACTGATTCCAAACAGAACAGTTGTAGCCAAAATGAATCATCAAATAATCTGAATTGGGTTGCAGTAGGGACTGTAAGAGCGTTAGCCGAATACAAACAAACAAACAAACACTTCATTTACCGAGGGTGGAGTACATCTATAGAAATGGATAGATGTGGGTTTGTTACTGCTTTGTTACTTTCCATCATGACGGGCGCAAAAAAAAAAACGAAAAGTTTACGAACAAAACAACATCTAAACAAGCCTCCGAAGCTTTCACTTAGGCGTCCTTCACCCCACCCCTGCAAAAATCTCTACCGTATGTTATATCCGGAAAGCTTTGTAACCCAGCCCGCGCGCAATTAGCCGGTTTGTTTTGTTGACGTATAAATATAGAAACATAACCAGACGTTTGCATCCTCATGGTTTAATAGCGCAAGTTTAACAAAGAAAATACAGTGAGCAGCGAGGAGTTCAAGCAAAATGCTGGCACATTTTGCAAGGGGCAGCTCACAAGTCGATTGGTGTGAATCGAATTATGCTCATGTGGCTTTTATTGCCGAGTTTTACAACACGGTACAGCAACTCGGCGCGTTTTGTTTTTGCCTTTAACTAAGCGCTTGAGATCATTTTTCAACGTTCAGAAGGAACAGTATTAATACAGATGTTTTTTTTACTCAGGTCAGCAACGCAATCTTCCTAGTTCTACCGCCTTTCTTCATGTAAGTAGCATGTTTTATTCCCTCATATCTTCAGCTTTAATTATTTTGGGTTTACTTATGCGCTCGAGTAACCTTGAACTTCCTTTTTTATTTATTTATTTTTCCTCTCCAACGCGTACAGATGCTACGCTATAACATGTATTTGCGGGCGCAGTGTTTATATTACTGGAGATTAAAATTATTCACGAGAATAAGGTATATCCTTAATAAGAAACGCAAACGCACACAAAATTACTCCGAAAACATGAAACTATGATTAAGATTTCCACGCTGTCGACTTTTTATAACTGAGATGATTTCGCTCTCGAAGACAAGATATTTACTTAACTTATAATTATGGGAATTGATTTTAATTTGACAAGTTTGTTTTGTTGTAGCTGACTTATGAGTAAGTACCACAGAAATATGACACACGTTCACGACACGCTGAATTTATACTGGCATTTCTGAACGGCTTTCAAATCAAAAGAGAACAGAAAATATACATATGAAAGACGTCCACTGCAGGTACTGGTAAAGTACCTGTTCATAAGCGTTTGCCAATTTTGCCGATTTGAGCTTATTTGCATATCTAAGTTCTTATAAAGTACATACAAATAATTTGCTTGGCAAATAGACATTAGACGGTCTCCCCATTTTATTGTCAACCCGTTACTTACACAAGCGAAGGATAAAACCGTCAGCCTTGCATGGAACGACATACTCGTGCGAATAGAGCGGCAACCTGTAAACGGCTGGCCGCGTAAACGGCTTGAGCTGTGCACTAAGTCTCATACATATCACAGGAACAGCAGGCGATCTGTATGGTGTTTTGCCTTACTTTAGAAAAGGTGTATTTATTGCATAAAAATTGCTTTACTGGTGTAGTTTATAGCCAGCGTGACATGTGACGGGCGTTTTCTCACCGGTCACGGTCAAACATATCGTCTGAAAATAACTTCGCCATCTCGCTTTAACCACACTGGGATTTTTACCTTGTTTGTATTTAATGGGCTATCGCAAGCGCAAAACACTAATGAAACAAATTACTAAAATCATATTTGTTTTGTCTTCAGCGTATAAAAGTGCTAACGTCTCAAGTTGGACCACCTGTCGGGGCGTGGTCGACAACTTAGAAACAAAAAGAAACAGCTGTGCATTTGTTAAGATTCCGCGCTCCTGTTTTGTGTGTTAAAAAATTCTTATTCATCTAGGCGGTGCTTAAGTCGACTAAATTTTCAGCAGATGAAAAAACAGAAAAGAAATGTTCGCAAGCCATACTGAGTTCAGTTAAACCTGACCTGAGCTCAGGTTGTGCTGATGAAAATGCGGTGAATGCGACCGAGTGCGATGGAATAGCAGAGATAGTAACCAGTTCATTTTCAAGTACTAGTTCATCATGAAACAGGCCGGGAAAGGAGAAGAAAATATTGACGCAAAGAAACAGTAAAGAATAACACTTCGCTTTCTTTCAAGCACCACCTCCTTTGTTCTTAATCTACACAGGGACGTGGCTAGGCTCGATTTCCGCCGCTCTCTCGTGTCATTTCCCTAACAGCGGCTGGTAATCGAGCCTAGGACGTGACCAGTATGAGACAAACCAAGGCGCTTCAGCCATTTTTTCCGCTGTTTGGACAGGGAAAGCAAAGCACCGCTGAATACCTAGGAACTAACATGAACTGCCTCATCGGGGCATGTGTTGTTCTTGGGCAAGACACTTTACTCTCACAGTGGCTCTCTCCACCCAGGTGTATAAATGGCTACTGACGAATTGTTGGGGAAACCTAACAAATTGCAGGGGAGTGACCTGCGATGGATTAGCATACCGTCTTGGGGAAGTAGAAATGCCCTAGCCGTCTCATGCAACAGAAACCGGGAAAAGCTCCGGCAGCTATGAGCCAGTGGGCTCCAAAACTTCACTCTTTCTCAGCTTGATGTTTCCCAGTGTCAATAAACCGTTATTCAGTTGCAGTTTTCCTCCCATTGGAAGCGAAAAATAAGAATGACGACTTTCTCAAACTCCATTGATCTTTTAAAAGTCGACTTCCTCTTGTTGCAGATACCTGTTTCGTCCATACTCTAAGCACGTGTGTTCTGGAGTGAACATTATCTGGGCTTTATTCATCGTGATTGGAGTCAGTTCAGCGTATTTCCACGCCACTCTCAGCCTAGTGGGTCAGCTGCTTGACGAACTCGCCATCTTGTGGGGTTTGATGGTTGCATTTGCCTTGTGGACGCCTAAGTGGATGCTCGCTCACGGACCGTTTGGGGAAGATAGGTATATGATTTGAGCGGGCAAAGTCAATCAAATCCTGCACTGTGATTGGCTACTCGCATCGAGCAGGCAAGAAGGGACTAACGTATCCACTCGGTCGGGATTACAAGTAGTATCCGCATGATATTGGCGTTCTTCATGCCAAGATAAACCCTTTCATGAGCAAATCACGATGACTGTATTTCGCGTCAAACTTGACAAAGGGACTGAGAAAAGACGGGTGGCTTGTAATTTACTCATATTCTTCTAAAACTCAAATACAATTCAAAAGAAACATGACCGTGACAGTGTTTGGATATCTGATCTTACTTAGCATAGATTTTTACGATTTTATTTCTCCGTTTTCTCCTGAATCTCGAAGTTCGTCAAGAAAACTCCGCTACGCGTCGTATTTCTAACTCTCTTTTCGGTGTTTGTACTGAAATATGACCACTCATTCTTTAGCCAAAACTAAGATACTGCTATCTGGTACTTTTCATATTCATATCCTGTTCCTCCGGGAATCATTCAAGGCATTGTCTTCCTTTTTCTAAACAGAGAGACGTTTCAGTATGCTATCCTGGCCGTATCGTTGATTTGTACTTGGCTGGGCTTTGTCTACCCTGTGGCTAACGCGTTCGTGTTGATGACCTTTGGAGCTCCGTTCCTCTTCATGCTGTTTGCTGAACTGAAAAGGTAACTCGAACTCCTCTTCTCTCAGTTATAAGAACGTTTTACTGTTATTTTCTACGCGAGGCTCAACCACGACTAAATGCTCTCATTTGTTTGATGCAAAACAAGTGTCCTCATCTTGGGTACATGCTAAGGTAAAGCACATTCACTACGCAGCTTCTGGTACTATACCGGAAATCGACAGTGTACTGGGAGGTTGCGAAGGCTTCTAACGATTAACATTGTTCTGCCTTGGCAGACAAATCGATTTGTGTTACATGATGTAATACTCAAGACATCAGTAAAATTTAGTTACTATTATTTTTCCGTCCGCAGTTGTCAAAATTTGAAAGTCAGGAGATTGGGATTTACGTGTGCTGGATGGTGGTTTGTTGCCGTGCTCTTCTGGGTGAATGACAGAGTATTCTGTGATATATGGAGGTCCATGTCGTTCCCTTATCTCCACTGCGCATGGCACATACTCATATTTATCGCCGGATACACTGGTTGTGTCCTCGGCGCATACTTCTACGCTGCAAGGGAGTTTCCACAGCTTCACCCAGCGCTAACCTTCTGGCCTCGTTGGTCATCTGAATGGGGGGTTCCCTACATAGTGTTGAAGGGGATTCCAAAAGACGGCAACCCGTGAGAAAATAATGTCAGACAGAAGGAAGTATCTGGTTTTTGAACTACTGCTAACGCTGCTACCTGGAACCAGGGATAACGCTGATAAGGCAATGGAAATATTTTCACGTGGAGACCACAATGACACTGTTTGGGATACACACCAACAAGCTATGTTACCACAAAATCAGCTCATAAGTTACAGAGGGCCATGCTAGCAAAGAGCAGACAGAGTTGACTCGACGAAGCAACTAAAGCTGGGTGTCAAGAAAGAAAAAAATAATAACCTCTTTGTCACACACAATGCGAATATGGGAGGAAAGCTGAATTGGAAAACCTACAATCACAAGATGAGCAAGTTCTTCATTACTTGCAGCTGCCCTCATAACGACACGAAAGCTGCATCTCAAAATGCTACCAGAGGAATTTCTGGCAGAAGATAGGATATCGAACTAGCTTTTTACGCTTGAACAGGAAATAAGCTCGAATGACTACCGGTAGATAAATAATTATTAAAATCAATATTATGTACAGTCAATTTCAGCATATATCATGTACACTTTATTTCAAAAACTCTAGCAACAATATCTATAAATACAATACTCTAGGCTGTACACTTTAGATATATAAATAAAGGTACAGTTCATATATTACGGTATAATATCATGATTTTTCTTCCATATAATGATTTACGTCATTCAAACAGTGCATCGATTATTAATATTAATGAGTAAAAAACGACTCGAACAACTCAGGGGATATTAAAATACTGTTGCGTCAAAAACATGCCCATAGTGTACGCGATGTTTCAAAATCCCTGACCAAATGGGAAATGTGCAGCTATCAAAAAGCTTCCCAAACATTTTCCCGTTTGGACACTTTGTCTAATCGTGTTTAGTCGCATTTGATAAAATCCGAATGTTGACAAACAATGGATCACACATTTTAAAACAAGTTGCTTGTTTGGACAGTGTTCAACCATGTTTGATACTGTTTGTTCATTTGTGCATTTTGCCAAAAATACAAACTTCTAGTCGATAGATTTTCTTCATTTTTTCCCTAAACGTAGAAAATCAGTAGAGAAAATGATCCATCGAAAAAAAATTGGGGTCACCGTACGTCCAAGATCGTTGAATCCAGGCAAAGCTCTAGCAATGGCCATCTGCCCTATCATTTGTTTATTTTATGACTTAGCGCGCGCGCTCATGCATGACGTGGTATGTGAGTTTGCGTGCGCAGTAAGGATGCGCAGAAACAATTAGCGGGAACGTCCTTAAAACCAACCTAAGTCTCAAAACGTACAGAATTTGTACATGTGAAAAAACAAATTACAAATGAGAGTCTACCATTTGAGTGGTTCAGTTCAACCTCTTTCCAATTCATGTTCAGTACTGATGCAACCAAAGGATACACGGTATGTTTCTGTACATAGGAAGTCTAGATAACCTTGATGCTTTCGAGACTTGGTGAGATTTTAAGCGCGTGCCACGCCTAAGGGAAAGTCAAAGTTTAGCTGTGTTAGTGTCATCCTCCTGTGTAACAGTTAGCGTACTACGCATGCTCAGTGTTCACCCCCACACCCATCTCCTCCTGTCTCATTGACAAATTTTTCTCAACGTCATGACCCCTCAAAAGTGTTATGATTTTGGTGTTATGAAATTTACGTGGGTATTCTTTTCAACCTTCTGCTTTTCACTTTAAAACGAGGCTTGGAGAAGGAGGTTTTTTTCCGGGGGTGGAGGGGATGCAGTTGGAGCTGGAATTAAGTTAACACACGCAGAGGGCAACGTTTAGTCGTAAGGTGTTGATCGTGTGTAGCGGTCGTTAACTTGTGCATTTTTCAACCACAATTCCTATATAGATTTATCCCTCTTATTTGTAATCACAGAGAAAGCATACGTCGATCTCCCAATGAACGACTTGCGTGGAACATGAATCATGACTCATGATTATCAACACGATTTCCATAAACCTACCAGCCTCAACTTCATATGAATCTTGTCAAAGTGATGATTGACGGCTTTAGCAACATTGTTCCCATCAAAAGGTTCTGCAAGTTAAAGAACGCATTGTTCAAGCCTATAACAGCTTGTTAAGTATTTGTAGTGATCACAAGTGTACTTAAAGTTGTCTAACCAAAACACTACCGGATCCAGAGATGCTCAAAATAGGTAGGTTGTGGGGTGTGGTGGGGTGAAGAAAAGGTGGACTTTACCTGAGCTTTTTCTCTCATCAAAACGGTACTTCAGGGTTAACCTCAGTGTAAAAACCTGTGAAGTTCTTTGTTTTGCAGGTATTGTTAGAGTTCGGGTCTATCATGCTGACTTCTTTGTTTTCTTTGTTTTACATCACTGGTGGGTGTTGCAGGTTCTTACACCAAGGACGAGCCATGTTTCGGAGGGAGTTAAGCCGGAAGAAAGTCTTAATCAAATGTTGAAGAGAATGAAAAGAAAAGTAATGAAATTACGAGAAAACAGTTTTGTGGGAAGTTTAATTAAAACTTTGTAAAAGATGCCCTACAAGATGACAACCAGATTTGTCAAGTCGACCCATTAGGTGAAGAAACACTGCATTATTCAATTGTGCATTAGTGACAACTTAGAACAATGCAAACAAATAAAACTTGGGTAACATATGTAAGAAAAATAAAAAAAAAAGAATTCCATTGTATACAGTTTATAAAATAAGATACACAGTTAGACAAGTCTCCCCTACGTCTATGTTACACTGACAATACATGCACATTACAGTAACAACCTACCTTCTATAACAACAGGCTTCCTCTTCCATTGTCCTGAATATCTTGGATATGCAGAACCCGTTGCAACTGATATATAGTCACTGTTCCATCTGTAAAGATCATAATGTGAACCATTTTTACATCAAACCCAAATGAATCACTGACCATTGTTACACCTCATACAAGCAACATGTTGAACACGAAAGCCATACCTACAATCCAGTGCATAGTATTTAAAAAACCCCACAAACAGCTCCCCTAGGGATTGCCTATACTCTGACCCGAAAGAAAAAAGCAAATAACTATAACTTGAGGTTTTATAAGGCACTGCACATAAAATTTGGTAATTTTTTTCTATAAAGGATGTGGAAAGCAAAATAACTAAGTAAATATTTGTGTATGTCTGCACATTACAGTACAATCATGTAACTGTAAGCACCTGTACTCCCCTGTACTTGTTTAACATGGAACAAAAAAAGTCATAATCAAATATTAGCCTGTGTACATGTAGCAAGCTTTCCCATATGAATGGAATTTGTTTTAATTACCGTGGCCTGTGCATGCCCCAACAGCTCTTTGTCAATTTTTTGCTCTGACCCTAATTTTTGCATGACCAGCAGGCGAGAAACCTGCTCCTTGCATGGAAATGCTTGCTTCACACAGGCTATTATTAAATAATAGATTTTGTGAATATTTTACAGGTGTAATCTTAACCTTACACATACTAGTTATAGAACGCTTTTGAGTGGTGTACCGTGGAATATCCTAGGAGTCACTTGTATACTAAGAAAATACAAGTGACAAGTGGGATATTTCACGGTTATGCCATGAGAAAGGGTTGCATAACTATTCTATACCATGCCATAGAAAATACAGTGACCAGATGGGAAGGTTGGGTATGATACAGTTGAATTGCACAGTCTGATCAATGGAAAGGTTTGGTGGAATACTGAAGAATATACAACAGCTTTCCTGCATTCTGATTGGCTGTATTTTCTATGGCATGGTGTAAAACTCAGTAAAAGGTGAGTTTATACATACATTGTTATACATCGTCAACTCTGTCTGCTATAGATCTGTAAAGATGTTTTCTAATTGAAAAACCCCAACAAACTTAGACTAAATAGTTACTGGACTAACTGAGGTTGCAAGCAATATGTTTATATGGATCCTGACTTAAAAGATTTGATACATCTCCATGGTACTTAAATACTGCCTGGTAAAGAGAACAATACCAATATTAACACCATTATGTTCAATTTGCCATTAAACATTAGTAAACAGTAAATTGAAACAATAGAAATTTAAAGATAATGTTTGTTGTCTCTGACAGAAAACTTGGTATTGCAGGTATCAACAGGGCTACAAATAACAGTCGGTCAATGGACATTGGCCGACCAAATTTGCTCCAGTATGAGGAAATCCCAACTGTAGTGGGACATGATGTCCGGACAATTTTTTTAACTTAATTCCTTTTATGGTAAGGATGAATAAAAATCTACCTTGACCAAATCTTCCTTTTTTGGTGATGTCCTAATGCAATTTGTTTTGTCCAACCAAGATGGTGTCTTCAGAGGACATAGGTCCTTACAACAGAAAAAAATTATTTGCAGCCCTGTATAAATTAGCTATATCATGCTATATCAATAGCATGATATAGCTGGGGAAGGAAGACTGCATGATGAGCCCAAATGGTGTCTGTGTAAGAGGCATACAACAGGCTGATAGATTTCTTGATTACTAGCTGAGCTAGTAAGAGTCAGAGTAAACTTTCGTAGAAGCCTCTTGTAAGGTTCCAGAAGTAGTACACTGTCAATTGCTTAAATTAGAAAATTACTGTCCTTGTTATACAGTACCCAGCATTTATTTTATTTTCTTTAATGCAGCAGTCGTCAGTAATGAAACATGTAGATGAATAATGCACTTACTGGATATTGCCTCTGTAAGGCAGGAACTCGACAGGCTTGCAAATGCCTGACAATAATAACAACAGAAAAAAAACACACCAGTTGAATACACCACCATACAATCATGTTTATGTACAGGCCCAGGAGGGGCATTGCTCTTCCATAAAAGCTATATACTGCAGTATGCATAGCTTTTAGGAGCATTGATTACTTTTAGCGATGTTGCTCTGAAATATGGCATTGCAAAAATCTGAACTCGACAGTTTCTTTTTCAAAAAGGTTGTGGCAAGCACAATACCTTGATCTGCAAAACCCTGTTAATGTGCATCTTGGGCAAGGCTTTCAAGAGTTGCAGCATAGCCTTTAAAAAGTTTTTGAACAATTACCCCCCCCCCCCCCCCCCCCTCCCTCTTCAACTTCCAGTACAGAGTGCACAAAGAAAGTTGGGCTAGTGGATGCTCTCTGTCACTAACCAATGGACAAGGAAGTTTTTGGGGGAATATTTGGGGAATTCAAATACAAAGAAGAACTGTAAAGATGAAATTAATTTTATTCCAAATGAATTAATCACTAGTCCAGCAAAACGTTTTTGGAGGTTACTGAGAATGACAGTTTGGCTAGGACATCAACCAATAATTTTATTATACAGACGTTGTACACAAGTATGTAACAAAATAATGTGCTGTGGCAAGTTTAAATATTGTGCATATATATGGAACATGGCATTTTCCAGTCCATACAAGTAGAACTCACAAAGATTAAAGGAGAGGTCACTCCATTAGGCGTACTGTACATATTATTTTTGTCTCACCAATAAAAAGTTATATTGAGTTAAGCTACTCACCGAAGTTTTAGCTTCTAAAGTGCATTTCTATACCGAGAAATTTGTCTCCAAAGAAGCTGGCATCGGCAGCTGCCATTTTGAAACAAATGCTCAGAGGCCTGGTCGGGCTCGGCTGCTATTAGCGTGATGTCATCTTGATCAAGAGATTTTGTCTTGGTAAGGGTATTTGTTTACTGGAGGTCATGGCTGATCTTCAACCTTACCATTTTGAGCCAGAACATGTTCCTATCCTATGAGCATAGCAAAAGCGAAAACGAAGAAGTAAACAATTGGTTAGAAGGCACATTGTGGTTTTCTTGTGAGCGACGTCAAATCATGCCAATGCAAAGAGAATGTGTTTGTTGCCAAGAACAGCCAGAGGAAGAAACAAAATTCAAGGTAGAATTTTAAGCGTATACTGCATCGGTTGCAGTAAATACAAAAACAATTTTCTTTGTAAATTGCTGTAGACATTAAAAGGCGGTTTAATAAAGCCGTAAGCAGTTATTTTTTACGTCAACTGTTTGTATTTTAGTTTGTCTGTCCATGGTCCCAGCAGTTAGAAATATTCACTGAATTCATCGAGTGTAAAACGAAAATACTTTTTAGGATTGCTTGACATTTCTAAAGAAACACCAAATCCTTTTAATAGGTTTGATTGAGGATTTCAGTCGGAATTAGGTGACTATTTATGACTGCCGGGAATTTAGTCTATTTGAGACAGTGACATTTAGATATGGCAAAAAAAATTCAAACAGTTGACGTCAAAAATAACTGCTTAATTGGCTTTATTAAACCAACTTTTAATGTCTAAAGCAATTTACAAAGAAAATTGTTTTCCATTTACTGCAACCGATGCAGTATAAGCTTAAAATTCTACCTTCAATTTTGATTTCTTCGCCTGGGTGTTCTCGGCAACAAACACTTTCTCTTTGGGTTGGCATGACTTGACATCGCTCACAGGAACACCAAAATGTGCCTTCTAACCGATCGTTTACTTCTTCGTTTTCGTTTTCGCTATCCTCAGGATTAGGAACATGTTCTGGCTCAAAACGGTAAGGTTAAAGATCAGCCATGACCTCGAGTAAACAAATACGCTTTGCAAGACAAAATCTCTTGATCAAGATGACATCACGCTTAGCGGCCTAGCCCAACCTGGCCGCTGAGCATTTGTGTCAAAATGGTGGTTGCCGATCCCAATTTTTAGGCTTCTTTGGAGACAAATTTCTTGGGATAGAATGCACTTTAGAAGCTGAAAGTTTGATGAGTAACTTAACTCAATATAAAATTTTTATTGGTGATGACAAAAATAATACGCCTTTTGGAGTGGCCTTCTCCTTTAAGTTACAAGTCTATACCAATCCTACATGTAAGGATGTGTGGAACACAGTTTTTGTATCCGCGAGTGGCTAGGAGAGTTATGCATTAATTTTGTGGCCAGGGTATAACAGCTAGACCATGGCAGTTCACCCTTATTATATATTGAACTTGCTATCTCTTTTCTGATTGGCCGAGAGTGTACAGTGAATTTGAAAATCAGCACCTGTGACGTCATCTAGGACACTCATCATTAAGGACACTCAAGGTCACAGGTAACCATGTCCTCTAGCTATGACCATGATGCATGAAGTCCAAGGGTTATTAGTCTTAGCTCTCAGCTTCAGTTGATAACCCCTACCTCAGCCTTGATTATTCTGGATATCACTAAAACCTCATCCGATAAATGTTTAACGCATTGACTACTGGCACTTTTTGCCAAAAAATCATTTTTGGACATTTTGGAGATTTTTAGGCTGGAGATTGGCCAAATTAGCTTCAATCTAGTCCAAAAGGCATTTGCAACATGACAGCTTGCCTTTCTTGCCACTAGCATTGCGTTTTACAACATTTTGCCTCAGGCATGAACAGAAATCGTTATGAGTTTTTGACAAGAAACTGATGTACGTCTTTAGGCTTTTTGAATTTTTGAATTCTTTTTGCCTAAGTTCTTTTTTCTCCCTCTCTAATTTCTTTTTGCTGTAGTGATTGACATTCTACTGGGCTTGACAGTCTCACTAGCTTGCAGTTAAAAAACTTCTACGAAAGAAGAAAGCATCATCGAGACGGCAATTTTTTACATGGAATAGCCATGTGTAGTGGCAGGAAATTTTGCTCTGAATTTCTCACTCAACTTTTTGAGCATTTTTGTGCATATCTTCGGCTTCATTAGGCCGATCACTCTGGTCTTGGCATCATTGCAAAGATCTATTCCTCCCGCAAAAGTTGAGTATAGATGACACCAATTTTGGTCAAAAAGGATGATGTCAGAAGTGGAAGAAAGGCCAAGGCTCGTCATGGCTGGTTACAGCTGGCACAGGAGTCATGGGTTAAAATTACCTTTTGAGCCAAACAGACCAGGATAATGTTTAAGAATGTGTAAATGAAAGGCAATGCCATAAAGCAGAAGGAAAAAAACTTACCACAAGAGCTAATACTGTGCATCAATGGCACTGTGATGCTTTTAATTCCACTGTGGGGAGCTTTAAGAT